>JACEGR010006099.1:0-64914 GCA_014170235.1 Listronotus bonariensis
TATGTAGGCATTCTTTGTTTAATTTCTACCTGCTAGTGGTTAATGCACTGAAAACCAGTTTTAACAATAATATTGTAAGACAATGAAAATAATGTTTTTAAAGAACTGGAAACCCTCATGGTTAAAATGGTATATTGCCTAAGTACAACATGAGTTTTGATCCATGGTTGCTAGTTAACATGACACTATCTGCATGAGCATGAAGCAAAGGTATATTGTAATTTACTAGATAAATATAATGAGTTACTGTAATTGTTGCTGTTATTGGAAACCTGATCCATGGTTTTGCTTCTTCCGTTTAAAACAAGTGGAATGATTTTGTACCTAGGTCCTTAAAACATATACAATTCATATTACTCTTTAAACTATCTTAAAATGAATAATTAAATTCAGTAGATAGACAAAAAGCATGAGTGCCTTTGTTACACACATTTAAGAAATTGTTGAAAAGTCTAATTTTGTGTTAAATCTCATTAAGAAAGCCTTTTGTCACTACCCGCTGTGTAACTTCTATCTAATAAAGATCTATTCAATAGTGAAAATGCCAAGGGCGTCATAAAACTAGATAGATAGATAGATAGAATATATTACCTTAAAAATGCACAATAGGTACAAAGGGGTCGTCAATATAAATATAAATACCTACTATAAAAATATATAGATATACACAAATATACATAGACACATAAATATATAAAATGTAATTGTAAAAAACACACAAAAAAAGAATACAAATGAACAGAAACCTTAGTTATAAATAATTACTATAAATAAAGTTAAAATTTTGTATAAATATTACATATAAAAGAATATTAAAATTGTCAAATCAAAACGCAAGCAAAGTAACAAAATCTAATGTCGCATATACTCTGCAACCGAGTAAAATGCCTTGTCAATAAGAAATTGCCTAACGGCATTCTTGAATTTACCACCATGCATATTTCTAAAATCTCTTGAAAGCTTGTTGTAGAGGGTAAGACAACCGTAAAAGGAGAGTTTTCGAAAAAGGAGGTCCTGTGTAAAGGAACATCTATAATAGTCCGGTTTCTAGTGCTGTAATGATTTAACTCTCCGAGTCTCCTAAATAGTCCCATATTAGAATTTACATAAGTCACGCACTTAAAAATAAACACACATGGCAAAGTGTGGATTCTTTTCTGGATAAATAAAGGTTTGCAGCTGTCACGCGGTTTAAGATTAAAAATTAACCTCAGTAGTCTTTTTTGCACCACAAAGACTCTCTCAGATGCATTACTACCTCCACAGGACACAATATTATTCGAAAGATGGCTGTAAGCCAGTGAATAGTACACAGAGAGCAATCCCAATTCGTCCATTGTATTTTTTAAGTTAAGGATTGCATAAAACGCCGAATTTAATTTTGCGCAGACATAGTCAACGTGATTTTTAAAAGACATTGTGGAGTCAAAAATGGTTCCTAAAAATTTGGTTGTTTCAGAAAATTAAATATTATTATTTATTTCAAAATTTGATGGTAACGGTTTTTTAATAAAGAAGTTCATGTATACAGTATTGTTAGTGTTGATTATAAGATGGTTGTTTCTGACTATAACTTTAAACAGAAAATAGTTGCACTGTATCAAAAAGGTGTGAAGCAAATTGATATTTCGAAGCGGCTTGACATTAGAAGGGGTACTGTGAGTAAGATTATTAAGCGTTATTTAAAAACGGGAACTGCAGACCCCGCATTTAAAGTGGAAGGCCACGAAAAACTTCCTTAAGAATGGAACAAGTAATTGTAAGAAAGCCAAAAGTATGTTGAGATATTGGAGAGTAACTTGCTGCCATACGAAGAGGATCTGCCTTTGTCATGGATTTTCCAACAAGATAATGATCCTAAGCATACATCCCGACTAGTTAAGAATTGGCTTTCAAAGGAAAAAATTCGGGTTTTGGATTGGCCTTCTCAGTCGCCCGACTTGAATCCAATCAAGAATCTTTGGAGGCACTTAGAAATCCAAATTAGAAAAAGGAATATTAGAAACCGAGAAGATTTATCGGTAGTTCTGCAGGAGGAGTGGAATAAAATTTCAGTCAGCTATTGTGCAAAGCTAATAGACTTAATGGGGAGAAGATGCCAAGCAGTCATTAAAGCCAAGGGGTGGCCAACAAAATATTAAAAAAAAGCATTGAATTATTGATTGAAAATTTTTTTTTTAGTTTAGAAATGTTTCCATACTTTTGTTAACCGTTTTTTGAATAAAAATTTATTTTTCAAATGTTTTTAAGTATATACTTATGTTTTTAATATATGATCTTTAAGGTCTCATCCCTTAACTTAAAAATGGTATTTTATTTAAAAAATGATATTAATATATACAATATTAAATCTTTATTAAATGTTTCCATACTTTTGTTCGCCACTAAGTAAATAGATACTTAGTCCATTTTTGGTGAGAAAGTGAGAAAGTTAAATACAAGGTTCTAAAGAGGACAAACTCAATTTTGTAATTTTTGACGACTAATTCTAAATAGCTACTATAGTGTCCTGGTGTCATTGCCGACAAGAATATAAAATATACTTAATTAATTTTAACGCTGAGGTGGTACTAAAAACACGGACCGAAGCTGCTGGAACAATCAAAGCCACGATTTGGTCATATTTGCAAGCTGCGATGAATTTAGGAGTGCACCGAAGGGGATATCTCCCCATTTCCCTGAGAAAAAATCCCCGTATCGAATACTATTTGTTACATATGTAGATATACAAAGAAAGCAGCATAAAGTAAGCGATTGGTTTGGTTTTTACAGCCTGACAAATTTCTTTGCTCTTAAACTTTTCTGAATTCAACACTGTTTTCAAGGGTTGCCTTGATATATAAAAAATAAACGTAATATAATATTTATATTATTAATACTTAAAAATAGTTCTAGTCTCAAAATCAATCAAAATAAATGTATAGAAAGCACTTATAAATTCTTTGATTTTTTAACGAACACATCAGCTACATTAAAAAAAATGTATGTATGGGAAAAACGTAAAATATTCCCATTATAAATATACTTTTAATTTTTACGTTTCTGTTAGGCGACGTTTCGTAACCAAAGAAAATGGAGAAGGGGAGAGAAACAGTTGATTTACCCCCACCAATTAAGAAATGGCACACACCTGCGACTGGTGATTGTGTTCAGCGACCAAAAGAGCTTGTCAAAGTTTTATTTTATTCTTGCTTAACGTTGGTAAAAAGGACGTGCTTGGTTAAAAGTATGGATTTATTTATAATTTTTTGTTTCAGTACGCACTTTTTACGTAACTGTTTTGTGTCTGAATCAATACTATCAGCCAAATATCTTGCGAACTTTCACCGGTTTGATGGTTAACTTAACACAGCGGGATTACTCGTCATGCGCATGAGAGGTTGTTTTTTCGGCTTGCTATTGGCTGTTCTAAATGTCAAAACTCTTGACTTTCACATGTTCAATATGGCTGATGTTTTGTGATTGTTGTGGCTGTATATTTGTTTTGTGTTTTATTCGGTTTGATTTTACGTGTGACCTGTGTTATAGATATAGATTATTGAAACAAAATTTGTGGAAATTTATGGGTTTTTTTAATAAATTATTTTTTAAATTATTTACGTTGTTTTTTTTTTTGAATAAAAACAAATTAACACTTTATCTAGGATTTATTTATGCAACAAAACATTATATACATTAATATTTTATATACATCCGTAAAATATATTTAATGAATATCTTGCTGGAGGTAAAAGCACAATGAACCAATAGAGGATTTCTGTGTGCGTTACTCTCTATTTAAAAAATTTGCTTGAACTGTAAAAGTCAGACAAATGATCGGTTTAAAAGTATTAATAGTGATAAAAATTATACTAAAGCGAAAAATAAAAAGGCCTAAAGCCTAAACACTTAAAAAACTTAATAACTGACCCAGTAAGGTACAAACCAAGATATAGAGTGTGTCTACTTAAGTTCGTACCATAAGGCAAACTTATTAATTTTACGAAAAAATTTAACCATTCAATATTAATTGTTTTCAGTGGTAGGTATATGAAATATCTTAAAAATATAAATTTATATTAAGAGGAAAGTTCACTTATTTTTGTCAATATTGAAAATTTGTGGAAAAAGATGTTTAGGATTAGGATTTTTTTCTGCAATAACGAGCATTTTTGAGCTTTTTTACAAAAGTATTTTATTTCAAAATAACTATCCAGTAATGTGGAAACTTAAATTTTCATTGTTAATTAAAACCTACAATCTTATCTGCTTCCTCATACCTAAAAAACAAGTATGTAGATATCGAATAAAATGGACCAAGCACAGTGGCCTATGGAAACTGAAATCCTACTACGCTTTTCTTAGTATAAGTAGGTAATATTAACTTATAGACTATATTACCTTTCAACTAAATAGGATCAACATAAATCTAAAATTTATTTGGTTGGTAAGTTTGAGGATGCTATTTTCATATATTTCTTAAAATTTTACACTTCTTTTACATTAGTACCATTTTTTATGCTAAATAAGTAATCTCGCAATAAAAGTTTAGTTTTCAAGAAATAATTCTTTATTTTCAGTTCTCATTTCCCTAAAATTTATTTTCTATACATTTTTCCACATTAACCTATTCCAATCTAAGAAAAAATAGTCTTCTACCAAATAGATTTTAATACACCATTAGCACTAAATTACCAATATTTAGTCATTAAAATATTAATAAATTTCAGTATAAACCACATTTTACGCTTTTTATTAATGTTTTATGTATATTTACTCAATAAATCAATGTTTTTGAATATACCGCCGATTTTGACATTGGGAGTGCGTATGCGCATGCCCTGCCATTCCGCAGACCCTTTCTTCAAATTGTGCCACTTTTCGAAACGGCGATTGATCCTCTATCCTTGTCTATTCTCTTTGTTCGTAACCGCTTCTTGATTTTTACAATTTACTTTCCGTAACCTTCCAATTTATGAAATTGGTTTAAATTTTAAAACTGAAAAAAAAATTATTATTTTGAAACATCGATGTAAAAAGTAAAACACATCGATGTTTTATCGATGTTTTAAATCTGCAATATCGATAAGAAAAACATCGAACATTGAACGCTCAACATTAATGTTTAATAAACATCGATAATTATCGCCCACCCCTAGACACGACACATCACGATACAACACAACACATATATAAATAGCGTCAGAGCAATGTGCTCGGTGCCCATTAAAATATTATTAAAAATTAGGTGTCTGATTTTTAGCGTCACGTCACGACACAACAGAACACATCATAACAATGTGTCTCCGGCCTTAGTTTCAGTTCACTGCACTACTAAAGAGAAAATTTGTTTCGAATATTAATTTGTTTTCAATTAAATTAATACTTATATTTTTAGACCAAATATTTAGATTTTTTTATTAATACTAAATATAAAGGGCATTTATAAATGGTGTTCTAAAACCATCCTTTTCGGGGCGCCACTGAAATATACAGATCGTCAAATATTAAAAATAATATTTATACTGTTGAGAAAAATAAAAAACAAAAAAAAAAAAATTATGCAAGCGGAAGAATTATTTTCCCAAGTACGTTATTTTCCGTGTTTATATTTTTGTATTTTCAATAAATTAATATTATTATAATAATCATATCGGTATTTTATAAACCGCAATTTAAAAAGTAATGAGTCAGAATGAATTGTTGGAAGAGAATATAATACTTTTTTTTTGTGAAAAAACAAATAAATTAGATTAAAAAATACGTCAAAGCTGTTCTAAATAAATAACATTAAAAGATGTATACATTACAAAGTAATCAAAATATCATAATATCTAATGCATTATTAATAGCATTTAATTTCTGTATAATGACTAGTGTTTTTTTAAACAAATAATAATATATGGACAGGGGCTCAATTCTTGACACCATTCGCATCTGTGCGTATGCGCAACTTTGCAAAGGGTATATTTGCGAATGTTTCTAAATAATAGTATTCTTAAGTCATCTTCGCAATTTCGATCGAACAATTTGGACGTATACGTAAAGTCGATCTGACATCACATTTTTATTAAAAATTGGACTTCCATTGTCTTAATTTATTATAAAAAAATTTTATATATATTAGGTGTCATTAGCCTTCTTACGGGGTATTGCCTTTTAGTATTTTAACTTATTTAGTATACAGCCAGAAGATAAAATAAAAGATTCCCTTTTATGTAAATCTTTTTTCAACCTCTTTTTCTTTTTGGTTAAATAAGTCGTACCATCACACCGAAAAAATTGGGACAAAAATCCAGTTTATTATATCAGTGTTTTTCTCTTTTGTCGCAGCTCTTATAAAGGGTACTCAGATAGTCGAAAGATTTTAATAAAATAGCGCTCGTTTAAAAATTTGAATGGATTCAAACTAATATATTCTTTGTATATATATGGTGTTCGTTTTCTGCACCCTTCAGAACTTCCGTATTTGCATCTTGATGCAGATTATCCAATTATTTTATCTAATAATACTGATAATTCGAGGCAAAAACTATCAAAGTCAACAGAAAAACATACACCAATAGGTTTTGATTTAAACTTCGCGAATGATTTTTATTCGTTGCGAGCGGTATAAGCACCGCTCGCTTTTTAATGCGAGTACTCGCAAACTGTGCGAGTGGTCAAGAATATCAAAAGTGGGTTTTTATTCGAATTGTCAAAAAATGCGAGCGATCTTTACAGATGCGAATGGCCAAGAATAGCGTTGCATGCGCGGCGAGTTTTGAGATTTTATACGAGTGCCATGTGTAGAAAATTTGAAGAGTTAAAAAGAAATCTTGATTTATTGTATAATATGTATATTTTTTTTTTAAATATTTAAAACAAACAATTTTAAAAACTAAGACGTATAGGACAAATTATGTTTATATGAAGTTTTTCTTATTTTCTGTTGTAGAATCGCCTCGTTAAGTTACTGGACATGTTACATGGACTGTATGTATGTAGGTAATTTGATTGAAATTGATAAAAACTTTGATGTCTATTGATGCCTAAACGGTGCGGTTTATCCACTTTAATAAAAGAGTACCTTATTTTTAAGTTTCTAATTGTCTATAAAATGACGCCCCTAGCTTTGCGATATCTGTCAAAAAAAAGTTATGATGTAAATAATTTTAAGTGTTAGGTAAAGTGCTCTCTGGCGGTATTTAAAAAAGTACTTTTGTCTTAAAATTTTAGAATCTGCAAAGCTCGATTTGTGTGCCAAATATCAACTGGATTGGTTAAAAAATAAATGCAATATGGCAAAAACACCAAAATAAAAATTGAACTTTGACGGCTTGTAACTCGAAAACGAATGACATTTTGAAAAAAAATTATATGAGATATACTTTAAAAAACGTAGGTTTGGACATAATTTATTATTATTATTATTATTTTATTTAGGTATACTTGGGTTATATTGTAAAATATACTATTTATGTTTATATAAGTATATTTTTTTTGTTTATTAAATTTATCAAATTTTTCAATTAAGTAGTTGTAGAAATAATAGTAAGTTTTGTATTAGTTGGTTAAATAGTTTTAGCACAAGGTTAATTGGAAGACCAACCCCTGTTTTAACAAGGGACGTAATTCGCCTATTCAGATAGCGTAAGTTTTAATTAATATTTTAATTATTATATTATATTATTAAAATTATTTATTATAAAATTTGTATTGTTTATCGTTATCTGAAAAAATATTTTTATTATTATCATTATTATTATTTTAAAATTTGTTTTTTTATGTCATTTAGCCCCAAACAATTGAACTACTTTTATTGACAATTAATTTTCTAAAGAATTTATGGTTTCGTCCGTTACTTTGTGACCGTACATTTTAAATTAATAAAATAAAACAAAAATATACTTTGTTCATAGTCACTTTAATTGAATGTTTAGCCGTGACAGCTGTTTCGTAGTACAAGTACGTTTGAAAATGTAGTTGTACTACGAAACAGCTGTCACGGCTAAACATTCAATTAAAGTGACTATGAACAAAGTATATTTTTTGTTTTATTTTATTAATTAATTTTCTTTTATCCTATCTAGTATTGTAAATTTTTAAATCTATAAATAGATAAAAAAAATTAGTTTTTAATAATTAAAGGATTTATTTTTTAAAGGTTTTACAACGTTTAACGAGTCATTAATAGGACTTTTTAAATGCTGAACGGATTAAAAAACAAACTAAATTGATTAAAATAATGGATGGTATTTATTTGGGTACACGCTAAAATAAAATTAAAAGTACTAAAAACCAAAAAAATTTAAACAAGTAAAAAGATAATTAAAAATCGACGTTTCGGTGGCAAATCTGCCACCGTTGTCAAGACAAATGGAATAAAAATAATATAAATAAAAACTTACTATTATTTAGGTTTTAAAATTCAAAATTTTTATGTTTTTCTAGGATATTCTGAAAACTTTGGCATTAAATGTCAAAACATGTTTGTTTGGTTATAGTGTCATAGTGACATAGATAACTGGTTGCTGGTGTATTGATTGTTTAATTTACAAAAAAGGTGAATAGTTAGTTAATTTTTAGTCTTCCTGAAGATACTTCAGTATCAAGCAAAGGCAACCAAGTGTTATTTAAATTAACTAAAATTGATGCTACACAATTATCTTTATTTAATAATATATACGCACTTTCTTTGATTTTGCGTTTTTAGAACAAGTTTCCTTTGCTAAAATGCTCGAAGCATCCCAGCTTATTCTATGATTGTTATCAAATGCGTGTTGGCAGATTTTTGATTTATGAAATTCTGTGTTTTTAATGTATGATCTGTGTTCTTTTATGCGTTTGGCTAATGGTCTACAAGTTTCACCTATATAAAACTTATTGCATTCGCAAGGTATTTTATAAATGACATTATTTGTATTTTCATTTAAGTTGTATGGTTTTGTTTTTTTTAATTGAGATCTGATTGTGTTTTGTGTTTTAAAGATTGTGCGAATATTAAATTTATGCCCTATTCGTTGAATTTTATTTGATAGTCCGGGAATGTATGGTAAAAATAAATTTGTAATAGGTCTATTTTGATTTTGTCTTATAACTGGAGTTTCAAATTCAAGGAAACAATTATTTATAAAATCAAGAGGATAATTATTTTGAATTAAAATATTTTTTAAATAATCTTTTCAATATTTATATTTTGATTAGAACAAATGACTTTAATTCTATCAAATAGACTTTTACAACTCCCTTTTAACCATTATTGGGTGATTTGAGTTAAAATTTAAGTATCTATTTGTAAGTGTAGGTTTTCTGCAGATTTATGTTTCAAAATTGTTAAAATCTTTTTTATGAAAATGTCAAGAAAAGGTAGTTGTGAGTTGTTTTCTTTTCCAACGTAAACTTAATTGTTGGTTCTTGTGTATTAATGTGTGTTAAAAAATTATAAAACCTAAAAAATAGTAAGTTTATATTTTTATTATTTTTATTCCATTTGTCTTGACAACGGTGGCAGATTTGCCACCGAAACGTCGATTTTTAATTATCTTTTTACTTGTTTAAATTTTTTTGGTTTTTTAGTACTTTTAATTTTATTTTCGCGTGTACCCAAATAAATACCATCCATTAAATGAATCCGCCAAACTACAGAACATATCTTCAATTCAGGTATTGATTAAAATAATATCAAAAACAAACAATTAACAAGTTGGAATCAATTCAACTACAAAATTTACGACTATAATAATTGAAATGGTGCTTTAAATTACACAAAAATAAAGAAGGAGAAACATAACTATTAAATAATAATTATTGAAATATCACTATTAATGATTATACCAATGCTATACCTATTTAAAACAAATTTTGTTGCCTTTCGCCTATACGTTATAATCTTAAATATAATTATTGTTACGTGAACTGAGTCTCACAAGCGTATAAAAGTTAAAATATTCATTGGACAGGCTGTCAAAAAAGAAAAGGAATTTCTAAAAAGAGCCAACTAGATAAACACCCAAAACTGCGTTATTTTTCATTTAAAGTATATCTTTTTATACATCGTTGAAAAACTATAAAAAGTATCATACCCAATTAATAACATCTTTTATTAGAGAGATAATTATCCACAAGTTTCCTATTTACACCATTACCTGAGCTATAGAAATATAACAAATTTGGGATAATTTTTTTTTTAATATCTAGTAAGCCATGATTTTTTCAGAAAAAAACAAAAAGTGATGTAAACTAGCAGCCTCGGATCTAGGGGGCAAACCGAGGTGTCTGCCCCGGGTGACACCTTCAAGGGGCGACTAAATTAAGTATAAGCGATGTGCAGTGAACGGTAAGAAATTGCGTTTGAGATCTGGACAGAGACAAAAATGAGACGAGTAACTGGTCCTAACAATTTGTCCATTGTATTTATCTCTTTCTGGTTTAACGCAAGTTCCAATAAATATGTCTTTGTCTTTCATCATGGCAGGCTATCGTAGATGGAGCAATCATCGCTTTGCCCTGGTTGCCAAATTGTTTACAATTTCTGCATGTAAACTTTAATATCCTTTTTGGCTCACATCTAATTAAGAGAAAGAAAATATACCATGAATCGAATATTTTTAACTTGACAACGTTACCGCAGGCAGTCACGCCGAAATGTTAATCGATATTTGTGTTTGATATTTTTCAATGGCCGCTTTGTTTGGACAGTTTGTTTACATTTTCTGTGATTTATTGTGTGTTTCGTGGTTTTTTACCTTTAATTGGACTTTGAATATTGACTTTTATTAGTGATCACAGTGTATATATTAAATTTGTGCTTTTCAACAGATAATTTAAGGTACTATTGACATGGTTATCTGTAAGAAAAAATCTTTATAAAAACCAAATAAATGACATTTTTAATAAGGTGTGTGTAATTATTGAACTAAACCCCAAAATTTTATATTAATAGGAAACAAAAACAAGTACCTAACATTAAGGGCAAAAATAGCACAGCTATATAATTTGAATTTGGCGGGCAAACGATAAAGTCGACTCACGCGCCATCTGCGTTTGCCTTCCTTGAAGACAGACAAGGAAGGCCCAGCAGCTATCTCTCTCTCGGATAATTTATTTACATTTAGTTGCTCGTCTCATTGTTGTCTCTGATCTGGATTTATTATACATAGGGCGCCAAGTGAAAGAAAGAGGGGCGCGATTTGAAAGGCGAACACCATTATTTTTGGCCTTCACTATTCATTTGGAATAGTTTTGTGGTGATTAAAGTATTACACAAAGGGCAAGTTGTTAGAACCTTCTTCTTTGGTTTTTACTTTTTTTTTTCTCAAAAAACAGCCTAGGTGGTGGGCGGCAGAGGGCAGTTTTTGCCCCGCCTTAAAAAAAATGAGGATCCGGAGTTGAAACTAAGCTCTAAGAACTACAATTCTTTGCTCATTTAACCGTCTCTTGTAGCTGCAGCGGTTGCCGGTATCTCTGTACTAAACATCGACAGAAACTCACCCTGTATATTTTTGAAAAGCTAAAAAGACAAATATGTAATTCAATTTTTGACAAATATACAGGGCGTTCTATTTAAAGAACCCAACACTGGTCAATATTTGAAAAACCATAATATTAAAAAACCTGACTACCCCACAAAAAGTAAGGAAAGAATACGTTTTTACCTTTTTGATAAGTTATCAGTCAACTGAGATGCAAGGGTTACCTAAAAATGCAATATTTGCAAAATCGCTTTGTAGCATAAATAATAGTTTAAAAAACTAAAAACACGCTTTTATATGCAACCGAACTAAAATTAGAAAATAATTTTTCATTAAAAAAAATATTGTCACTTCAGAGTAAAAAGCGTGGGGTGCTTAATATATTAAATGTTATAATTATTATATTTGCCAATATCTATGAGGGAAAAGTTATGAAAAATAGTAAAATGCACCCCACGCTTTTTACTCTGAAGTGACAATATTTTTTTAATGAAAAATTATTTTCTAATTTTTAGTTCGGTTGCATATAAAAGCGTGTTTTTTAGTTTTTTAAACTATTATTTATTTTTCATTTTTTAGTTCGATATGCATGTATGTATGTATGTATGTAAAAATGCTCCAGTTTATTCACTAAAAATTCCTTCGCCATTTTGTCAAGAGTAGCTAAAGTTCCTGAGAAAAGTTTGGGATGTTGCCAAAAGATGGCAACACAGGTGTTGTTTTTATAATATAAAGGAATTTTTTTATCCTGGCGATCCTAACCAGGATAACGGGATACTGTTTGCAGATTATTGCATTGTCATGGGTCCTTAATACGTGTGCAAAGTTTCAAAGAAATCGAATAGCTGGAAGTTGGTAAAAATTAGGCTCAAAGATTCCGTTACATAGATAGATAGATAGATAGATAGATAGTTACAACCCAAGTTAATAAAAGCGTGTTAATAAAAATTACGAGGTCTATGACGGCTTTGTTTACGGCATTTTTCGTTTGACCCCAGCAGCGGGACTCCGTCACTACGTTTATATCGAATAGTTAAAGCTAGCTTGAGTTAAAGCGGCTTTTAAAAGTGGCTTAAAAAAGCGATATAAACGCGCTTGAAAGTGACTTGAATCGTTCAAGTCAAGTCTGAAAATAAGTAGGCTTGACTGAAGCCGATTAGAAACACGATATATAAACGATTCAAGCGGGCTTAATAACTGCCTAACTTTTGATGAATGCTTCCTCGAATGTCATAAGTGTCAATTTCATATATGATTTTGACATTTTTATACAAAACATGAGTGAAAAAACTGGTAAAAACTTTAAAACACGCTCACACCAACAATAGCACACAAAACGGGACAAATTAAACAGAGGTTTGTTTTTCATTTAATCTCTACTGTGAAGTTGCGTACGACGATGGCCTGAAATGTGCTTGACCTCGATTTTCAATCGACTTTCAAGCCACCGAAATAAACACGTAGACTTGGAGATCGCTTCAAAGCCGCTTTGTTTTCAAGCCAGCTTCAACTTTTTGATATAAACGTAGTACGTGTTCTATAGAATTCTACACCACGCTTTCTATCGTAGATTTCTACTCGAGAAGTCGGTAATTGCACTTCTTGGTACTCTGTGTCACAATGGACTAAACATCGGAAATGTTTGTAAGAGGTCTATATGTGTACTAATACTTCTCTGTTTAACTGTGCAAGGTGAAAAAGGACATACATACAGCTCTTGGCGAATTAGATTTACGAAATAACATTATTGAGTAATTGAGTTTTTAATTATTGTTTTTAACACGCAACGAAAAAGGTTTAGGTTTTTAATCGATTTTTATTTAATTTTATTCTCTTTTACTCTTGGAGTCAATTTTGCACTATGGCATTAGCAGCAGGGTCGTATTAACTGTTTGAGGCGCCCTAGGCTAGAATTCCCGGAAGGCCTAAAAAAAGGTTATTCCCTCCTTTTCCTATATTCCTATTTCATTCCAAAGCACCTTATTCACAGAGAAATTAGTCACCAAAAATCCCCAACCGACCTAAACTTTTAAAAACTCCCCTGTGTAGCGCCTATTTTTTCATGGCGCCCTAGACTGTAGCCTAGTCAGCCTAATGGTTAATACGGCACTGATTAGCAGTTATTATGTCTATGGGTTATACTCCCTTCTGGCTAATTGAGGTTTTATAAAATTAATTCTATTTTATTTCTCCGAAGATAAACTTAACCTTTTTTAAATAAATAACTATTTTTCCCTACTGTAAATAATTTAAATTAATAAAACAAGAATATGTAAACAATTTATCTAAACCAAAAAATTCAATTATCAATAATCAAGGGCACATTAATTGGACACATGGCTAGAACTAAAAACTAAAATGATGATTTTCTTTAATTGTAAAAAATAATTAAATAAATTTTTGCATTCTAATAACACAAAAACAACCAAATAAATACATAAATTATAGCAAACTAACGAACACCTAAATTTATTTTAGGGTTATGTCCGACTTTTTAAAATTTGGGTAGAATTCGACACGTTCAGAGACCTCGCTTATTAGCTTAGTGACTTAAGGGTCCGATACTTCGGTTTTTGAGTAGAAGCAAATGCTTTGTAGAGTGAATAAAGTATGTCAACATTAGTAGATTTTTGAACAGACCCACCTCAAAAAGTCCTGCTGGCACCCCTCCACCCCCTCAAAGTTGGTTAAGGGATTGATATAGTTTTTTTCTAATATCTTCTAAACGGTAAATGATAAAAACTGATTTTAGTGTCGTTAGATAGAGCACAAAATTCTACAAAATAGTAATAATTAAAATTGTATTTTTGTTTATAACGTAAGAATTTCCTATATAAAAAAGTTGGAGGGGAGCATCCACAAGGCATTTTTTACGATATATCTTCCAAACCGTCTACCAAACAAAAAAATATAAGACACAAAAAATTAAGGCCAAAGTTTTTCCTATCGAATGGTGTATAACATTATACTATTTTCTTTTAAATTAAAGCTACCAGTGGCGTACAAAAGTAGCACTACACGAGTATAGTAGGTAGTTAAAAATAGAAGTTTTTAATGTTATACTTTTATTTATTTTTTTCAAAATATTTCTCACTTTAGTTATATTAATTGGTAATATTACCTTGAGGCGTATAATAGTAATAATAAAAATAATATTTTTGTTTTTTTGGTTAGACTCTACAACAAAAAAACGTCGAAGGGGAGTATCCATACAGCACTTTTTACCATATATCTTTCAAACCATTAACAAAAAAAACAACATAAACGACAAACCACAAGTTATCATTTAGACTATTATCTTTTAAAATAAAGCTACCAGTGGCGTACCAAATTAGTACTACACCAGTAAAGTACCTAGAAATCGAAATATTTAATGTTATTCTATTAATTTTAAAAGATTATTTTTCACTTTAGATTTATTAATTAATAATTATACTTTACATTTTATTTACCTATTTCTTTTGTTTTATAATTTGATTCATTATATTTTTAAATAAATAACAACAGTATTATAATTTTTTATTATAAAGATAACAACAAATATGGCTTATATAGTGTGTCCCAGGATAGGTGTTACAAGAGAACAAATTCACCAAAAATTTTGGAATTTTGAATCGTCCTTTTGGGAAACTGGTCGTATGGTCCAAAACTAATAAATACAAAATTTTGGTAATATACAGGGCAAGTTATAACTAAAAATTTGAAAATGACCAAGAATAAAGTACCTTTATTTTTAAAAATAGGACAAAATTGTATAGGTAAATGTTGTAGAGAACTAAATTTTATGTCAAAATTTAAAGTTAAACACGTTAAGTAAAAAAAAATATATTTTTGTCAAATTTTTAACTCACCCTGTTTAATCCCAATTGAAGTAAAGTTTTGTATTTATTAGTTTTGGACCATGCGACCGGTCTGCCCAAAAGTTCGTTTTAAAATTCAAAAAATTTTGTTTTATTTGTCCTCTTGTAACATTTATCCTCGGACACACTGTATATAACATCAATAAAAAACAAACACATTATTACACAACCTAAAATACCTAATTACAACATTTCAGCACACAAACATAACCTGGTACATTTTAAATTTTTTAAAAAACTTTACAATTTGTGGCACTAAACTTACATTTACATTTTAATAGTGTATCAGATGATATTTTTCATTTTTTAAAGTGGTCCACAGTGGTCATTTGGTATTCTCTAAAATCCATCCCCATTCAGATGGACATGGAAGTTTAACCACTAGTTGGTAGAGATTACCCCAAACCCCAATCCTGCTTGATAAATGCATTGATTAATGTGAAGTTCATTGTTGGGGGTAAATTCTCAACCGTTTGGTTTTTTGGGCAAAAAGTTGCATTCGACAAATATCAATGTTGCTACTATCAGAATATTTATCGTAAATGGTTACCACGAATTTTGAAATCACACTTAATTGCCAAGATGAAGGTTTTTTGAATGCTGCAATAAATCAATGAAAGTAGCTGTAACTTCCGGAAAAGATTCCCAAGCTTCCCAACACTTTTTTCCTTTTCCATAAAAGGAGGACGTGGTATCGTAACCGGTTAGTGAATGAAAAAAAGAAAGGGCTAGACTTTTTTATTGATTTTTTTTAGCAATTTCGATGATTTATGAAATATGTCTTACATTTTTACCGGTACCAAACTCAATCCACACGTCTTGATTTTGATTTTTATACTGCTAAAAAAAATCCGTGTAATATGATTATTTATTAGTACTAGTATGCAGAATTAGAAATAAATATAAATTAATAAAACTAAAGTAAAAAATATTAAAAAAAATGAAAGTATAACATTAAAAATTTTTATTTTTAGGTACTATACTGGTCTAGTGCTACTTTTGTACGCCACTGGTAGCTTTTTTTTAAAAGATAATAGTATAATCTTATACACCATTCGATAGGGAAAATTTTGGCCTTTATTTTTGTATTCTATATTTTTTTATTTGGTGGATGGTTTGGAAGATATATCGTAAAAAGTGCCGTGTGGATGCTTCCCTCCAACATTTTTTTGTTGTAGAATTTTACTAAATCTAACAATTTTTCTACAATTTTTAGTGTTACTATTTTGCAGAATTTTGTGCTCTATCTAACGACACTAAAATCATTTACCGTTTAGAAGATATTAGAAAAAATATATCAATCCCTTAACCAAATTTGAGAGAGGGGGGGTGGGGTGCCAGCAGGACTTTTGAGGTGGGTCTGTTTAAAAATCTACTAATGTTGACATACTTTAATCACTGTATAAAGCATTTGCTTCTACTCAAAAACCGAAGTATCGGGCCATTTTTGAACAATAAGTCACTAAGCTATATAGGCTGGACCGTATTAACTGTTTGAGGCGCCAATTTTCCACCAAAAAACAATTTGAAGAGCAAAAAAAATAGGTCCTCTCCCTCTCCGTAGCGCCTATTTAGAACCAAGTACCAGGCGCCTTACTTTACCACCCGAAAATAAAATTTGATGACAAAAAGAAGGTCATTTCCTCCTTTTCATGTCTATTTCCCTATTTCATTCCTAAGCACCCTATTCACAGACAAATTACTCACCAAAATCCCCACTCAACCTAAACTTAACTTTTTTAAAACCTTCCCTGTCTAGCGCCTATTTTTTCCATGGCGCCCTAGGCTGTAGCCTAGTCAGCCTAATGGATAATACGGCCCAGCTTATAGGCTTATTGATCGACTTCAAGCATGTTTTCTTGAACACAGAGTCCGAGTGAGGTAGAATGATGTCGATTTGTAGAATACTTACAGTACACGGAGTTTCGCTGGATTCGCGAAAACCATAAGGTTCTGTCTTTAATAATAGGAAATTATTGGAATAGGCAAATAGTGCTAGCAGTATTAAGGGAAAAATCCTATTTTTATTACTGCTAAACCTTAACGCGCCTATGTAAAGAAGTGTTATTGGTCAACATGACATGCTTGTATTATTTTTAACCTAAAACTGGAATATTTTTGTATTTATGTATACTCTATTTTATTAATTTGTTTTGTATAGTTACAAATGAAACGACCGATTTTATTTTGGCACAATTAAAGTCTAGCAGTAACTTTAATAAAGTTTCCCTTACTTAAAACTACTACTGAGCATGCGTAATGTCAAAATACTGCTGAATTTATTACTGCTAGACCTTATATGAACTCCAATAATTCCCTAATAACTGAAAAACATCGCAATTGCAACCAAATTGGGACACCCTGTACACAAATAAATTTTACAATTTTTTTTGTCTTAATTTTATTAATAACTCATTACCTAATTAAAACTGAAGTAATAACAAAAAAATATTGTTTTATATTGTGTTTTTACTGGAAGATAACCTAATTACAATAAATATATTTAATTTGCGTTACACTTTAGGCTTGTTAATTAAATTGTTGAATAAATAAATCAAATTAAAATCTACGTCAATATATTGGTAAATAAACAGAATTGTAAATAGTAGGAAAAATGTGATTTCCAAAACGCACTGCTTGAAAAAAATATATATATCATATACAGCGTGTTTTAAAAGAGAGATCAAATATCCACAGAGGTGATTCCGGAGTTTATTAAAAAAATCTAATATAACCTATGTCTTAACCCTCTTAACTTTTAAGACACAAGGTGATTAGGTTTTCAAAAAATTAAAACAACATTTTGTTCAAATTTAATCTTAAATTACTTTTAGGTTTTTGACCGATTTTAATTATTACACAGCCCTACAAAAAAATAAAAGTTGGTTATCCAAAAGACTAGACCATGGTATCTTTATGTTTATTATGTCTCTGAATCCGCATCCCCTTTCGGTTTGACCCCATCAGGTCATAGTCAAGTTATTTTAAGGTCAAATCATCAAAATTCATTGAAAATAGACCACAAACGTGGTACATTTATGTTTTTGGGGTTTCATAATCCGAATCCGGGAAAGTCAATTGGACTACGAATTTGGAATTAGCGACCCAAAAACCTCAAGATATCGTGATTTTGGTGCATTTGTTATAACTTCTAATGATTTGACCTTTATGTGACCTTAATCTTAACCTTATAGGGTCAGTTTGACCACGGATACGGATTCAGCGACCCCGAACACATAAATAAACCATAATTCTGGTGTATTTTTAATAAAATAATGATTTGACTTTAAAATGACCCTGACCCTGACCTGATGGGATCACTCTGACCCCGGATTCGGACTCAGCGATTTCAATAACATAAAAATATTACGCTTTTGATAATACGATAAATTATTAAATTTTGATGATCTGACCTTAAAAAGACCTGGGATGAAATTGATCTTAAAATGACCTTAATCTGACCTGGTAGAGTCAAACCGACCCTAGATTCGGATTCAGCGACCCCAAAAACAAAAGATACAAAGGCTTGGTCTTTCAGACCTTCAACTTTTTTTTACTTGTTGGACTGTCATTGACCTTAAAATGCCCTTGACCTTGACCTGAGATTCGGATTCAGCGACCCTAAAAACTTAAAAATACCATGGTCTAGTCTTTCAGACCACCAACTTTTATTTTTTGTGGGGTTGTGTTATCTTGTGGTTTACTTGTAGCTCCTCCCATCAGAAATAATTATTTAATATGGGCATTGCAAAATGTTTTGTAAGATAAGGTGTTATACAGGGTCGAGTCAAATGTTGCATTTTGACCCAATATTTCGAACACCTTGTGGAATAAATTAAACTTTACAATTTTTTTACCAGTGAATCGGATTTTAAAGCTCATTAGTATCTTTATTCTAAAAGGCAATACAAATTTTTAAAGAAAACAATGCAATTTAATTATGTTGGTCGTAATATACGCTATATTGCGATCTAGATACAGGAGTGTTCCATCGGGAACTGCCCCGATAGATTTCTCGAAAAGTACGCTTTAAAAAATGTTGAAAGTTTGGAAACAATATAAAGTCAGTGGAGGACATACAACAAAAATATTTTGACAGCTCTACGACTTCCGGTTATACTAGAAGTTAATGTCAACCTCTTTATTTTAAATGGAACACCCTATATATTATTTATTTTTAAGATTCTGTGTTAAATTATGTTTTGTATAACTAAAGTCATAAATCATCAATAATAAAATCTGCAAATCAAGCAGCAAGTTTCAAAGACCGATTGCTAAGAGTAAAAACGAGAAAAGACAAATTTTTAATATTTACTTTAAATTTGAAAAAGTAAAAATAGTTTTTACATAAAGAACAATAAAAAATCAGCAAATATAAAATTTCATAAGATAAGAAATTTTTTCGTAAAAAATATATAGAATATAAGTACAGTGTACATGGTTATTTTTAGGTTAGGACTTTTCTTTTAACACTCTATAAAATGCAAGATAATACATTAAAAAAATTAAACCGACTTCAAAAATAAAAAAATAGGTCTAGCACCTTTCTCTCTCGCAATCCTGAGTTAGTTTTTTATGGGACCACCACCACTTTTTTAAATAAAAAAAATAAAATAAGAATTTTTAAAATTGATCCACAATCTCTGGAGTAATCGTGAAACTTCCTTATTTTAAATGGAACAACCTATATATTATTTATTTTAAAGATTCTGCGTAAAATTATGTTTTGTATGACTAAACTCATAAATCATCAATAAAAATAATAGTTTAAAAAAACTAAAAAACACGCTTTTATATGCAACCGAACTAAAAATTAGAAAATAATTTTTCATTACAAAGAGTTTGTCACTTCAGAGTAAAAAGCGTGGGGTGCATTTTACTATTTTTTCATAACTTTTCCCTCATAGATATTTGCAAATAGAATAATTATAACATTTAATATATTAAGCACCCCACGCTTTTATTCTGAAGTGACAAACTCTTTGTAATGAAAAATTATTTTCTAATTTTTAGTTCGGTTGCATATAAAAGCGTGTTTTTTAGTTTTTTTAAACTATTATTTATTTTTCATTTTTTAGTTCGATATATCAATTAGTTTTTAAAAATAAATGCTCCAGTTTATTCACTTATAAAATCCTTCGCCATTTTGTCAAGAGACACAGAGGATCTTTAAAGGAATTTATTTATCCTGGCGGTCCTAATCAGGATAACGGGATACGGTTTTTAAATTATTGCATTGTCATCGGTCCTTGATATGTGTGCAAAATTTCAAAGAAATTAAATCGCTGGAAGTTGGTAAAAATTAGGCTCAAAGATTCCGTTACATAGATAGATAGATAGATAGATAGATAGATAGATAGATAGATAGATAGATAGATAGATAGATAGATAGTTACAACCCAAGCTAATAAAAGCGTGTTAAAAAAAGTCAGCAAATTAAGCAGCAAGTTTCAAAGACCGATTGTTAAGAGTAATAAAACGAGAAAAAGACAAATTTTTATTATTTATTTTAAATTTAAAAAGTAAAAATGGCTTGTTACATAAAGAATAATAAAAAAATCAACGAATTTAAAATTTCATGAGATAAGAAATTTTTTCGTAAAAAATATATAGAATATAAGTACAGTGTACATGGTTATTTTTAGGTTAGGACTTTTCTTTTAATACTCTATAAAATGCAAGATAATACATTAAAAAAAATTAAACCGACTTCAAAAAAAAAATAAAAAAATAAAAGAAATAGGTCCAGCACCTTTCTCTCTCGCAATCCTGAGTTAGTTTTTTTATGGGACCACCGCGGAAGGGCACTTTTTTAAATAAAAAAAAAATAAAATAAGAAATTTTAAAATTGATCCACAATCTCTGGAGTAATCGTGAAACTTCCTTATTTTAAATGGAACAACCTATATATTATTTATTATAAAGATTCTGCGTAAAATTATGTTTTGTATGACTAAACTCATAAATCATTAATAAAAAAAAGTCAGCAAATTAAGCGGCAAGTTTCAAAGACCGATTGTTAAGAGTAATGAAACGAGAAAAAAAAATTATTTATTTTAAATTTAAAAAGTAAAAATGGCTTGTTACATAAAGAATAATAAAAAAAATCAGCGAATTTAAAATTTCATGAAATAAGAAATTTTTTCGTAAAAAATATATAAAATTTAACACTCTATAAAATGCAAGATAATACATTAAAAAAAAATTAAACCGACTACAAAAAAATTAAAAAAATAGGTCTAGCACCATTCTTTCTCGCAATCCTGAGTTAGTTTTTTTATGGGACCACCGCGGAAGGGCACTCTTTCAAATAAAAAGAAATAAAAAAATAATTTTTAAAATTAATCCACAAACTCTGGAGTAATCGCGAAACATACACAAAAAGAACATACAGACGAATCGAATACCTCCTCGTTTTAGAAGTCGGTTAAAAATAAGAAAAATTTTCAAATAAAATTATGTCCAAAAATGTTGTCTTTTCAAGATATAGGATGTTAACGTTTTAAGAGAATAATGCTTTATTTATCATAATTTTCTTTCCACTCCTGATATTTTATCATTTGGTGCACTTTGTTGGCCATTACAATACATTACATTTTAGTTATAAATGATAAAAAAACTACCAGTGGCGTTTGAACAAGATTTGTATTGAATTTCTTTGAAGAAAAAAATAGTACGCCACGCGCCACAGCTTTTTTTTTTAAATCAATATTAGTTTTAAAATACTCATTTACTTTAAGGTTAATTTGGCCTTTTGATATTTTTTCGTATGACGAATTCTTTTCGTTTAAAAAATAAAAACAATTTTGATGCACGGCAAAATCACTGAAATCTGATATGCTGTTTTGCATATAAAATTCTTTCTTGTCTAATTTTTATTAAAGTAAGGTCAAATATTTACATTACTACAATTGTAATGTCATTAAAAAGTTTGTTGCTCTTAGGAAGCTATTACACAGTCAAAAACCTAACTTAAAAAATAAAACCCCATATTAGAGCGATGTTGCAGTGCATAAAAATGGCTTTTTTTTTAACAAAAATCGTTTGTCGTACGAAAAATATCAACTACGTTGTCGTGCCAAAAACAAATATTTATGAATCATTCTTCCTAAAATACCCAATTACACAGCCCCACAAAAAGAAGATTAGTGGTCCGAAGGACCAAACTATGGTATTTTTATGTTTTTGGGGTCGCTGAATTTGAATCTGGTGTCGGTTTGACCCCATCAGGTCATGATCAAGGTCATTTTAAGGCCAAATTCATTGAAAATAATCCACAAAGGTAGTATCTTTATGTCTTTGGGGTCGCTGAACTCGAATTCAGAGTCATTTTGACCCCATCAGGTCATAATCAAGGCCATTTCAAGGTCAAATCATCAAAATTCATTAAAAATAGACTACACACGTGGTACCTTTAAGTTTTTAGGCTCGCTTAATTCAAATCTGGGAGGGTCATTTGTTTACTGATTCGGGTTGAGCGACCTAAAAGCCCCAAAATATCATGATTTTGGTGCATTTACAATAACTTCCGATGATTTGCCCTTGATCTTAACCTCATAGGGTCAATTTGACCACGGATTAAAAAAAGATTTGACCTTGAAATGATCCTGACTATGATCTGGTGGAATCAAACTGACCCCGGATTCAGATTCAGCGATTTGAAAAACATAAAAATATCTCGGTTGTGATCACTTTTCGATGAATTTTGATGATATGACCTTGGTTCTGAACTGATGGGGTCAAACCAACACCAGATTCGGATTTAGCGATCCCAAAAACATAAAGATACCATGGTCTAGTCTTTTGGACCACCAACTTTTTTATTTTATGGGGCTGTGATATTTGTCCAAAATTATCTTAAACATCCTATAGTGCAGGGTTTCTTGAAGTGGGGTCCACGGACCCCCTGGGGGTCCGTTGGTTACTTGTCAGGGGTCGGCGGTAGCTCAAATAAACCTTAAGATTATCCTTATTATGAAATTATTTAACCACGAAGCAGTATCAAGCTAGCTAGCGAATTCAATTATATTCAAAAGGCAATGTATCTGACAGCACTGATAATTTTAATTGTAAGCGGGCTCGATTTTAATAATCCGGGACTTTACCTAAACTTGGATTCACCCCGACACAAAAATCATGTCTTGAAGCCTCTTACAAGGTCGTTTACCGTATTGCTCAGCAACAGAAGCTCCACACTATCGCGGAAACATTAGTGATTGATTACGCATTGGATATTGTGGAACTTGTTTGTGGTAAGGAAAAAAGAAGGTTAAATCTGTTCCCTTATTAAACGACGTAATTCATTCCAGAATTGTTAAGACAATATTAAAATCTTTCAAAAGACTTGTCAAAGAATCTGGAAACATTGCAAATGTCTTTTGGAAGTTTTAGCTCGGAACAGATTGATAAAGTAACATGGTAACGTTTTTGATTGATATGGGTAATATTAGCAATAAAGATCTTATTAAAGATGACTTAATTGAAATGAGGTCTAAAGAAGTCTTAAATACTGAAATTTATGCAAAAGGTCTTGGTGAGTTTTGGTGTTCTCTGAGTTAAGCTTACCTTCTTCTTGTCAAGCAAGCTGTGTTCGTTCTAATACCATTTGCTACGACGTGCCTCTGTGAAGCAGAATTCTCTTCTGGTTGCGGCTTGCCTTGTCAAAAACTATTCCACAATTTAACGCTCTTTTAGAACCAAGCATAAGCAGTCTTCTCATTAACTCAGTACGGGCAATATTGAATTATTTCTGTCAATATGTGTAATTGAACTACCTAGATTGATTTTTAATATAATAGATATTTCATAAATAATGCTTGTTTCCTTTTCCAAAAAATTTATTTGACAGGGGTCCATGGAGCTATTATATTCTATAAAGGGGTCCGTGACTGCAAAAGTTTAAGAAACCCTGCTATAAAGGGATGAGGATATAAGTTTATAACTGGAGACCCAGTACATGAGAACTACCAGGTATTTTCGTCTTCTATGACGTGAGTTTAATTATTTACTAATATTATTTGCTTGAAAAACTAAATATGTTCATTATTTACTAATTAAATTACGTTGGGAATCTAGAACTTCCCGACAAAAAAGAAAAAAATGCGACATACTACGAATCATTTAATAATGCGTGCGGTTGATCATTTATTAATAACGACAAATCATTTACCTTATAAGCTAAAAACAAAACAAATAATTTCAATAATTAAAAACCAGCGCTCTTGTTTAGACGTGAAACAAGTTCCTAATCATATCTATAAATTTCGATATAGTACCTTGTAATTAACAGTGTAAAAGGTTTTGAGTGAGCTAGTGTGGTTGGTGGTTAGTAATCAATTTGCAGAACCAAAGAAGGTAAAAATTAAAAATGTTTTCTATAATTTAAATAAGTTTAAAATTTTAATAAGCAAATCTTGAATTATCTAATTTAATGTAATTGCAAAATTACCAAATTTTTGGGTGATCCCTAACCCAACAAGAACTACGAGGCTTTTGTTGGGTATGAACATTGGGGAATATTGGTTAGTTAAATCTTTTGTTTATTCGTTTTATTAAGAAATTTAAAAAAACTTAAAAAATATTAGTCAAACTTCAAAAAAATAAATAAAACTTACTAAAAATAATAAATAAAAAAAAACAAAAAAAATTAAGTCGGTTAATAACATATGCGCTAAACTAGAAAATGTTAATAACTATAAATTATTTTTAACTTTTTTGTGAGTTTTATTGTTTGACAATTTCAAACAGACATTTTAGGGTGACCTTATGGCCCGAGGAAGTCCAATATTTATGTTATTTAACAAGACATAACAAAAAGTCTTATATAAGATTTATGGAGTTTCTAAATAGCCATGTCCTAAAAGATTTTGCTGTATACAGAGTGTCCGAAAAAAAGTTATTGCCGTAAGGTTAGTTCTGGTTAGTTAAAAAATACACACTCTGTATACATCAAAATAGTTTTAGGACATACCTATTTAAAAACCCTACAACTATATTCAAATACTTTTTGTCATATCTTTGTAAATAGCAGAAATATTAAAATTCATCGGACCATGAGATCACACAAAAATATTTGTCTGCCAAGGGGTTGAAACAGTCAAAAGTGTCTGCCGACTGGAAAAATATCTTCTAATAGGTATACCCAAGTAACATATTATTATATAAAATTCAGCTTTTACAAAATGACGAAAGTTATGTTTCATATAATTAACCTTTGGTACCTGGTACCTGCCAAAGCCACTATAAGTCAAACTTCATAGTCTTCCATTCCTTTTACCTATGTTGGGAGCATTAACTGAGAAACTTTTAACTTTCACAAAATGACAAAGGTCTGCTGCTCACGGGCTCTATTAGTGCTTAGAGCTTAGAGCTGTAGATTAAAAAAAAAAAAATTAAAGCCAAAGGTGTATGGCAAAATCGCTAAAATCTGATGGGGTTTTTATTTCTAATTTAGTTTTTCGACTGTGTAATAGCTTCCTAAGAGTAACAACTTTTTAATGACTTTAGAATTGTAGGTAAGCAATTTACCTTACTTAAAAAAAATAATACATGCACATACATACACCATATCAGATCTTAAGATTTTGCCTGGTATCAAAATGGCCTTTTTTAGTAAAATTTGTTTTTCCTACGTAAGTATTTTAAAACAAAAAGCAGTGGCGTACTATTTTTTCTTCTTCAAAAAAAATCTATAAAATTTTTTGAACGCCATTGATTAAAATTTTATAAAAATTTTTACAGCAAACATCTAGAAGATCTACAACAAATCTTCTTTTCTTCGTATCACACTGCTGGAATAAGTCTTTTGAGTGTCTAGGTGAGTCCCAGATCGTTGCTCTTGATATATCCAAAGCTTTTGACCAGATCTGACATGCCGCATTTCTTAATAAACTTCCCTCCTATGGTCTTTCAACTAAACTTTGTACTTGGCTCTCTAGTTATCTATCTGATTGACGTATATCAGTTATTGTGGACGGCCATTCCTCAAGCTTTCACCAAGTAAATGCTGGAGTGCCTCAGGGCTCAGTTCTGGCACCAAAATTGTTTCTTGTTCACATTAACGACCTTCTCTCGTCCACAACTAATTCCGTCCATAGTTTCGCCGACGATAGCACCCTTCACTCCAGTTTTCAGGTTTATAAACCCATCACTAAACCTGATTTGGAAAACAAACGCAGAGCGATGCAGATATCTCTTTCGCAGGATCTTAATTTAATATTGGATAGGGGCGCTAAAAATCTCGTCCATTTTAATGCATCCATAACACAATCATGTTCCTTGTCGCAAAAAGAGTCATCAAATACACATCTAATGTATACACTTTTTAGGTGTCCCAAATCCGACCTCTCTTGAATATTGTTGAATATCTGGGGCATGGCGTACTCCACAACCCTAAGCATTCTTGATTCCATTTAAAGAAGAGCTATTCGTCTCATTAATGATCCTTTACTTACAGAAAGGCTTCCCTCTCTAGCCCATCGTCGGGCCGTGGAGGATTTATCGCTTTTTTATAGGTTCTTCTATGGCTTCTGCTCTAAAGAATTGTTTAGTATAATTCCTCCACTCACGGTTCTCAACAGAGAAACTCGTGGTGCCATGCGTATGCATCCCTATACGGTCCAACTGGACAAAGCCCGAACTTTCCACTTTGTTCGTTCTTTTATCCCTAGAGTTTTTAGAATGTGGAATCTGCTGCCCCCAAATCTTCAAGTATTTAAGTTCCCTGTCAACAAACTCTCTCTTACCTCGCTTAAGACACCCACGGTACGTTTGTATTTAGGCTTTTAGCCTTTGTGGATGGTCCAAATATAAAAAAAAATGTAATTAAATGGTCAAAAGGATTGTACCAACTTTGTAAAACTATCTGAAGTGGTAGGAAAGTTATTAAAAAAACGCATTTTTTCTTAAAACTTTAACACCCTGTACTCTCGTGTTAATAAACTCAGAGTTATATTATTATGTGGTTAAAGTCCCAGCTAAATTTTAAAAGCTGTCAATTGCATTGTCACCTAGATTTACTAACTCGAGGATTCACTCGACATTGTAAAAGCTGCTCTAAATATCCTTAACCTAATTTTGTTTTAATTTAACAATTTTTTATAGCATCAAGGGAGTATTTTATTACTAACTTAATTACATTTAATAAGCCAAGTGGCGTCCTGACCAACTATTAAAGGAATATTTTTAACAAAAAACAGTTCGCCACTGACTGTATAAATCTGTAGCGAAAATTCTTGTGCTTTCTTTAGTTTGAGCAAATGAAAATACAGTTTTTAACTCTTTTAATATTTTTGTATCTTGTTTAGTTTAATAAAAAATCAACATGATTGCATATTTTAAGACCATAAAAGATGATCGCGGGAATTTTTCTTTTAAAAATCAGCGAATTAAAAATTATTTTTATGAACTATTATATAACATTAATAAAAAATTCTTGTGTTTTTGTACCCATGTTTATACAGGGTGTTCATTTATAAAAACCTACCACTTAAGTAATCTGAGAAAGGGACAGATTTAAGAAGATATTTATTGAGGAGGAACGTTTTTACAAAAATTTCTACCACCCAATAATTCTTAAATGAAAAAGGGAGTCGAGTCAGTCGAGTGATACATCACTTTAAAGCTCCTGGCGAGTACTTTTATTATAACCCTAGAATATAAAGTTCCTATTTTCACATACCACAAAATGGCGGTACTTTAAAAATTACTCAAATACCTGATTGTTATAGCCGTATTTCCAAAACTAATAAAGTTTCTTAATGTGGTATTTTCTTAAAGCTCTTTTAAAAATGTTTTTAATGGTGATACTAGTATACCTGTATATACTTTTCTTTATATTTTCTGATGTAGAATCTGACTCTAAATTGTCTTAACAATATTCAGTAACCCCCTGTATATTGAAGTAAGCAATAATACATTGCAATTAAAAAAATATTTTAGTCCTCTGCAATACCCTGTAGATTATATTGGGTACCTTAACATGCGTAAAATGAAAATATGTTTCTTTTGTACGTTGCTTTAGTTCATAGACCCCTGTTGGCCTTAGTGGGTACTTTTATTTTTTGTCTGAAGTTTATTGGGAATCCCAACAATCACAAGAAAATTGCGTTTTTATGAGATAAAGAAGTGGACATAGCATAAGAGGTTTGATTACGAGTGCTTTTACGATATTACTTTATTACGTTGTTATTAAAAAAACTTTTAATATAATTAGGTACTTAATACTTAAAATTTTTATTTGGAAAATATACGATGTAACGTTAGAACTACTTAATTAATTACTGGATAAAGGTGTTATGTGACATTAAGGTAGTTGTATAGTTGGAACCATATTTTTTTAATTCTGAAAGCGATGCCGCCAAGTACACAATTAATGGGAAAGCAAGTAAACCCTTTTGTGAACAATGATTTATTGCAGCAAAAAATATTCAATAGGACGACTACGCCACGCGTTACAGGTTTTATGGCAGGCCAGACACGAATAAGAGGATGTTTTTTTAAGTACGTGATACGTGTTTTCGCAATATTTTTATTTATTTATCTAAAACATATCTAATCAGGCTGTCAGAGGCTATCTGCTTTCGAAAAGGTTTGTTTAATTTATCATTTTTTGTGTACTGCATCGCTGTCAGAATGAAATAAATATGATTCTAACTATAACCTTAGAATACACCAGTTCGAACTGGGTGCTGTTTATACAGTGATCGCCGAGGAGTTGAAAACATATGAGAATTTTTTTTTATTTATGAAATTATTAAAAACATTTTTCGGCAATCACCTTTTCTTATCAAGTAAACAAAAAAACAATAATGGTATCAGGCGCATGGGCGTCCGTTGGAGAGATAATTAACGAAAATTACATTAAAATATCAAAAAGTAGGATTAGTTGGCTCGATATCTAAAAAAGTGTTTTAAAAAAGGTGTTTAGAATTTAATTTAAAGCCGATGTGCAAAATTTGAAATAAATATTTGAAAAAAAATTAAAAAGACCATTTTTTCCAACTAAAATTCGGTCAATTTACAAATCTCATTTCTTTTTTAATGTTTTCTAACTATAAAGTGACAAACTAATTTTATTTATTTCGATTTTTGTATTTTCTTTCACATTTACAGAGCTAACCAAAACTAACCTTACTTTTTAATATTTTAATTTAATTGGTATTAATTATCTCCTTAACGGATGCCCATGAACCCTATGTCATCATTGATTTTTTGGTTTTTTGATAAGCAAATAGGTTTTTAGTAGTTTCAAAATTTTTTTGGGCTGAAAACAAGAGTTAGTTAAGAAATTAAAAACAATATCTAGAAACTTAAACTTAAAATTGCTTACTCTACAGTTGTTACAAAAGTTCGAGGATTCCATAAAACAATACCTACATTATGTAAATTTTTTTCATATCATTGCCCTTATTTTATGGCAGAGTTGGGCCTCATTGCTCATTTTTAATTGTTTAAATAAATATAACTTGATAAATATTAATTATTGCAAAAAAATTAAAGAGTCGTTTTTGGTGAAAAATTGATCAAAAAATTGGATCAAATTTTATTTGATTCAATTTTTTTCTTACTTGTTAAAACAATTTCGGTTTAAACAAAATCTGACTAAAATTCGTGCTGGCATCGTGGATCGCCGTAATCAGCATTTTATTTTGAACATCATTTTGCAAAAAATTCATAAGAATAGTTTTTGATACATTGGCGCCCATACGACCAAGTCAAAACCGATCAAAAACCTAAAAAATAAGGTACTCTTTATTAAAGTCGATAAACCTCACCGTTTAAACACCAATAGACATCAAAGTTTTCATCAATTTCAATCAAAAAATAAGAAAAAAACTTTATATAAACATATGTCCAAATGTCTAAGTTTTTTAACTACGGGGTGTTAAAAATTAAAAAAAAGTTTTTTTAACTATTTAACACACCGTAGTTCAAAAACTAAGACGTTTAGAACATATGTTTATATGACGTTTTTTCTTATTTTTTGTTGTAGAATCGCCCTGTATGTTTGTAGGTAATTTGATTGAAATTGATGAAAACTTTGATGTCTATTGGTGCCTAAACGGTGAGGTTTATCGACTTTCATAAAAAGTACCTTATTTTAAGTTTTTGATTGTCTATAAAATGGCGCCCCCAGCTTTGCGATATCTGTCAAAATAAAAAAGTTACGATGTAAATAAAGGATACTTTGTACTTTTGTCTTAAAATTTTAGAATCTGCAAAGCTCGATTTGGGTGCCAAATATAAACTGGATTGGTTAAAAAAATAAATGCAATATGGCGAAAAAACCAAAATAAAATTGAACTTTGACGACACCCCCTTATGTTTCGTGATTGATTCTTAAATCACCCTGTAGTACTATAAAAATTACATCCGCAATTTTATTACAGCACCGGGTAGTATAATTCATTTCAATATGTATAGTCTGAAAAAGCAAGTCAAAATGACGAATCAAAATATTTCCAAAACATCATCATATTTACTTAAAATCTAATAATGGTATTTTAATATGTCAGAAAATAAATATAATTGTTAAAATTAATTAAATCTTAATGAACAATTAATGCTCTATAATGCTAATTATGAGTTTCGGTTTGAGCTGAATTAAATGCAAGATAAGTACTTTATACTAATTTAAACGGAACCCCACCTTTGTGTTTATACGTATAGCAAGTACCCACCAAGTCAATCGTAGGTACCAGTAAAAGAATCTGGTTGTTTTGGGTTAGATGGTGCGAACGGACGTCCATACGCAATAGTGTGTGCTTACAGTGGTTCATCAAGAGTACTTTTACTTTTCTTTTAATTATCGTGGGTCACAGGTGGATAACAATAGCACGGCCTAATTAAAGGTAGGAATGTTGTATCGATTTTTGTTTGCGGTACCGATTTGATTATATCTTTTTTTTTTTTTTTTTAAATATAATTAATAAATTTTAATATGCTGTGTCCACGGATGGACTTAACCATTACTGTGAAAAATGTTTATATATTTCAAAAATAGTCATTTCTCATAAAAAAATAAAATTTAGATTTAAATTAAAAAAATTACAAGTCTAGTGAAGTCTATACACTGAATTTATTCTTTTTCTAAATATATTTAAAAAAAATTGTAAATATTTTATACAGGGTGAGTCATCGATAGAGCAAAGTAGATTTATACGAAAACGGTAAAAATTTTTAACAGGATTTTTTAGTGATATGTAACACAAAGTATTGCATATTTCTAAAATATTTTGGCGTGTACAGGGTGCCCCAAAATTATAGCGAACAAAAATTGATTTTTAAACGGAACACCCTATATTTTATTACATATTTTGAGTCTACATAAAATTCTTAGCATCTTGGTTATTCATATTCCTATACCTAAAGTTAATAGTTTGGGAGTTATAAACAATTGAAAATCGGAATTTTTATCTTTGACCATTTACTGAGCAAAAACAGTTCAAGATGCAGCAAAATGGCGTTCACTTTCCTATCTTAACTCTTTAAGGGCCACCCAATGGTAATAAAAAATAAAGGTCAATTGAAGGTTGAAAAAGGTGAATTTTTAACCTTCAGTTACCCTTCACTTTTGGTACCATTAGAAAGCCCTTAAAAAGTTAAGATAGGAAAGTGAAAGCCATTTTGCTGCATCTTGAACTGCTTTTGCTCAGTAAATGGTCAAAGATAAAAAATTCCGATTTTCAATTGTTTATAACTCCCAAACTATTAACTTTAGGTATAGGAATATGAATAGCCAAGATGCTAAGAATTTTATGTAGACTCAAAATATGTAATAAAATATAGGGCGTTCCGTTTAAAAATCAATTTTATGTTCGCTATAATTTTTTGGGGCACCCTGTACACACCAAAATATTTTAGAAATATGCAATACTTTGTGTTACATATCACTAAAAAAATCCTGTTAAAAAAATTTACCGTTTTCGTATAAATCTACTTTGCTCTATTGATGACTCACCTCTGTACAATTGGCTGTTTTTTTTCTGGAACCAAAGCGTTACAAAAAAATCACCCTACAATATACAGGGTAATTAAAAATTACAAAGATGTTATTTAAGAAAGTAAAAAAATCGGTTAGAAATATTTTTGTAGCTACTTATTTAAATAGCTTTAAAATGTAATTAAAATTTCAATTTTTTGTTAAATAAATCTTTATGTTTGTGTTATTTTTTTTTATGAATTTTAACTTACATTGATAATGTCTAATTGTATAAAGTAAAGATAAATTATTTATAAATCAAAACCATTTTTTAGTAAACATATAATTTTTCCTTAGCAGTCATTAGCAATAGGAAAAATATGCGACTTTTTTCATAACTTTTATGCGGTTTAATAAAGCAGTTTAAAAATACATTTTTAATTCTTAAACGTAATATTTTCGTGATTTTAAATAACTCTGTATATTCTAGGAAATAAATAGGGTCACATTTTTAACAAAAAACATGGCTTGACAAATCCTATATTCTTAAGGTACAAAAAATGTTTTTTTTTTCATAAATATTTTAAAACATTTATCCCATTTAGCCCTAACCTATTTAAAGGACCGCGCACCTTTTGCGTTGAAAACCGGCATCAATAAAATTCTTTGGGATTGTATTATGTTAAGAGTCCCATTCTTCCTGGAAATATTTCCATAAGTATTTTGGGGGTCACCGGTGATTTAGGACTGCCTAAAACGACGTCACTGTAGGGTATAACGAAGCACGTTATATTAAGTACTTTACTTTAATACATTTTTTAAAAACATAGATTAAAGATAGCAATTTGGCTCTTTTGGTTAATTAGGTTTTGAAGTTTGTTGACCCGCAAGGTATCTACAGGGTGGTCCAAATCATGCCCTAGAAAAATATGGGCCAATACAAGCATATTTAAGATGGTTTGAACACTTAATTGAGTGCGATAGTTTAGGTTTTCAAAGCAGACCTACAAGATGTGCCAAGTTACAATTAAAATAAATGTTATTTACAACAAACCATATTCGCCTTAAAACATTTTCAATTATAGGCTGTATTATATTTAAATATTCAACATCAGGGCCGTACCTAGAAGGAGGTTTTGAGGGGGTGAAAAGGCGCAAAAAAAAATCCAGGTAAATAAACAAGGCGGCTTAGGCGCCAACGCCAGCAAACAACTTATCCTGAAGAGGTCTTTTTGCGCTTCTGGGGGTGGGGACAATTGCCCCCTGCGTACGGCTCCGTATAACATATAAATATGCAGGAAAGATAGTAAAAAATTAAAACTGTAGATATTTATTTTATTTTTTAGTTTAAATGTTTTATTTACAGAGGAAATACTTTTTAATAATTATAAATATTTGTAAACTTGTTTATTGCAATTATAGGAAAAACAAATCTAAATCTTTAATTTAAATGAACAACCGGACATAATGCAAAAGTAATTGAATACTGGTTATTATTCTAATAACTGTCTGGTTTCCGTTATATTAAAATACATTTTAAATTTGTCTAAAAGAAAACTAACGGGTATTTAAAGAAACTACAAGAAACGTGGTTATTTTAAAAGTTATATTGATTACTTTCTTTAATTAAAAATAAACAAACAAAAAATACATTAAATCCAGAATAATTGAGTAGTTTTTATTTAAACGGGACATGTCCACATTTTATCAAAAATCGTTTTATTTTAGTTTTAATGCTTGTATTATCATTTTTATCAATTTACATCCTTAAATCGTTTGTTACAAGATAAAAGGTCCCCGATAAATTTACATCTTTAAAAGTTATCCGACGTTAAAATTATTTTTGAATTCAACTGCAAGCTTGAATAACTTTTGAAGGAGTGAATTTCTTGGACGACACTCGTAAAAATTTATTCTTTTCTTGTATGTTAAAAAATGTATACTGATAAATAGAAAGTGTCCCCATATTTAAGTTAAAAATATTTCAATTGGTATAAAAGGGATAATTAAAAGTTTTTATGTATAATAATAATTTTAAAATTTTTAACACCCTGTCATATGTTCATAAACAGTTTTGTTTCTATTTTTTATTGTAGAATAATCCCTTAAGGTTTGTCGGTATAGTTATTGGACACCCTGTGTTTTAAACAGTAACACCCACTGGCGTAGATAATTTAATTTCCTGAAGGAGGTAAATACTCCCTTTACTCCCCCTTATCTACACACTATCTGAGTGGCTTTCCAGTGACGCAAATAGAGCGCTCCCGAGCGTTTCGTTCTACTTTATGGCGTTCCAGTGACGGAAAGTGTTATGCACCTGAGCTACTCCGTTTTTCTTTCCCTTGCCCCTCATGCACCAGCCCTTCTTTTGGTTTTTGTGCTTCAAACGTGTTTTTTCTGGTTAAGAATGGATTATTTAAAATTATTTATTTAAAATTGAATTAGATATTAAAAAGATATTATTATTATAAAGCCAAGAAAGGTTAAAAACAACGAAATTTTAAAATTTCTTAAAGTATCTCTCTTTCCTTGTCTAAGGATGCGTTCCAGTGACTAACTTTTTAGAGCAGTTCAAGAGCTTCAAGCCCTGGAGCGTGACGCACAAAATTTTTCGTCACTGGAAAGCTACCCTGGTAACACCCATTTTCCATTTTTTATTATCCTAACTTCAAAATTAAATCTTTTCCTAACCAACATAGTACAAAATATTATTAATTTTAAGATGGCGATCATAGATCGTTTATTAACGAAGGCCGTGATTCGGATGTCGTAAACAGTTAAATTAATAAATTGCTGTTATTATAGTATATTTCCTAACTAGTGCTGAAAGTGCCACTTTTCCGCGATTGCAGTTGACCGAACGATGCGTAGGAAGTTCGGACAAGTGCAGAAAATGCACTTTCGGCACGTGTAAGGAACTAAAAGCGTGAGAAAAACATAAAAATTAAATTTTATTATATATTTTTTTATTTTAATATAATATAATAACTGTATAAAATCTTTTATTGAGACTCGCTAATATTTGGTTCAAAATTTTTGTACTTTTCTGCACTAGTGCGAAAAAGTAGTGCGGAAAAAGGACACTTTTGGAACTAAAATGGGTGCGGAAAAGTGAACGAGTAGGAAAAATAATTTTCCACTAGCGTGTGGAAAGTAGCACCTTTTCCCGCACAAGTGCGGAAAAGTACACTATGCCTCACTACTTTTCCCCACTAGTGCGGAAAATTACAAAAAAATTTTAAAACCAAATATTAGTGAGTCGCAATGAAGGATTTTCATGTACTTCATATTTAAAAGAAAATTTTGCTTTGGTATGGTAGGATATTAGGTAGGTTTTATTTTTTTTATTGCTTACTCAGTCAAGTTAATGCGTATTGTAAAAAAGTGTCAAAAATTAGTTTTTTGCTTTAATTCTTTAACTTTTAATTTTGACATAAAATTTAATTTTTTACAACATTGACTTATACCATTTTTGTTCCATTTTTTAAAAATTAAAGTACTTGACTTCTGGGCATTTTCTATATTTTCAGTTATAACTCGCCCTGTATAATACCAATACGAGTTAAATTTTGTATTTCTTAGTTTTTGACCATGCGACCAATTTTCCTAAAAGGACTTTTAAACACTTAAAAACTTTCATTTGTCCTCTTGTAACACCTATCCTGGGACACACTGTATATTTTTAATTATGCAGTAATTATTGGAATTAATAAATGTTAACATTGTTTTTCATTATTACTGAAAACCGATTAGATTGCTTGTGTTAGGCCCCTCTAATTGGTCTGGCTCCTGGTAAAAATTATTATTGAATTAGTTCCCAAGTATTATATATAATAAATAATAGTTTAAAAATCCAAAACACGCTTTATATGCAACCGAACTAAAAATTAGAAAATAATTTTTCATTACAAAGAGTTTGTATTACAGTAATAAAAGGTCAAACAATGAATCATAATTATATACCTCAAAATAGAATTATAATAAAATTTAAGATAAAATAACAGAATAATTCACTTCAGAGTAAAAAGCGTAGGGTGCATTTTACTATTTTTTCATAACTTTTCCCTCATAGATATTTACAAATAAAATAATTATAAAATTTAATATATTAAGCACCCCACGCTTTTTATTCTGAAGTGAATTATTCTGTTATTTTATCTTAAATTTTATTATAATTCTATTTTGAGGTATATATTTATGATTCATTGTTTGACCTTTTATTACTGTAATACAAATTCTTTGTAATGAAAAATTATTTTCCAATTTTTAGTTCGGTTGCATATAAAAGTGTGTTTTTAGTTTTTTAAACTATTATTTATTTTTTTCATTTTTTAGTTCGATATATCAATTAGTTTTCTGCGGACATGTGATATTGAAATGTTTCACGAACTATTTCGTAATCTAATCATTTCATTTAAAGCTTCACTGTTGCATGGGAATCAGAACGCAACTACTCCGAACAAGTTTCTGTCAGCCTTATGCTGAGAGTACGTCCGAAACTGCACGCATGCGCAGATCGCGCTCTAGCTCTTCCTCTGTTACTCTCCTACAGAAAATCTATAAAGGAATTTATTTATCCTGGCAATCCTAATCAGGATAACGGGATACTGTTTGCAGATTATTGCATTGTCATGGGTCCTTGATCCGTGTGCAAAGTTTTAAAGAAATCGAATCGCTGGAAGTTGGTAAAAATTAAACTTAGAGATTCCGTTACATACATACATAGATACATACATACAACCCAAGCTAATAAAAGCGTTTTAAAAAACAAGACTGAAATTGTAAGTAAAGTTACAGTATTTTTTTGAAAGTTTTAAAGCGCCTAGTATAAATTATATCCGCCCAAATAAGTCTGGTATCAGAGTATTAATTATGAATTTCTAATAACATTTTCCAAAATATTCATAAAAATCAGCACTAAGATTTTAAAAAAATAAGTACCATTTTTATCTACCTTTAGCACCTGGTACCTGGAAATTGGCCGTAGGCTCATGCTAAAAATACGCATACACGCATGGTACATACTAGCTCTACATTATTTGATATAATTTATTTCTGAGAAAATAAGGAAGGTCTGGGGGCCTTGGGATCTTGCTCTATTATTTAATATGGGAATTGCTAAAAGTACTCTTTAGACGAAAAGATAATTAAAATCTGTCAAAAAACAAAAAGTTACTTAAGATTGAATTTAAACAAAATTTTTTTTTCCCGGTTTTTTGTCCAGGAGTGTATGTAAAACCTGATTTTATTTGGATTTTAACGCTTTATTTGGTTCTTACAGCCTTTAAAATTTCCTCATGTCAAGTGTTACATTAATAACTATTTATTAAAATTGATGATTAAATCGAGGTCATTGCAACATTATTCCAAAGAAAACAGTTAATCTTGGTCTAAATTTCATAATTGTTGTGGTCTGGCTTCGTTTATTTTCTTTCAAAATTACGAAAATTATGCACCAATCATTATTAGGTTCAATATTACCGGCATTAAGATTTAGACTTATTATAACAATTACAGAGGCTGACACGGTGATGTTCTATAACTTATTTTTTCTTAACAAGGGCTTACTGCTAAGTTACTGTTATGGGTAGACAATATTTTTAAAATTCCCTGTACTTTTTTAAGGAAAAAATATAGCATTTTGTGTATTTTTTCACAGGACAAATGGAACAAAAATTACATTTTTAAAAAATTCTTCATAAAAACTTTTGCTTGTAAAAAAATCGGATTTACAAAAAGAGAATGTTGATTTTGTATACAGGGTTCGCAAAAACTTAATAAACATGATTTTTCTACAAGAGTAAACTACCTTTATTTTTAATTTTCAAGCAAAATATCATCAAAAATTTATTTAGAATAGCATTTTGAATAATTTTTTTAATGTTACAGGGTTATTAAAAGATTCAACAAACTGATTTTAAACTTATCAAAAATGAATTATTTTAAATTTTTATAATAAAATAACCTAGAAAATTTTTTGAAATTTGCTTTTTAAACACCTGCTTTCTCCAAATTCTTACAAAACACAATTTTTTAACTGTGAACGCCAGTTGTCGTCAAATTCATGAATTTTATTAAAATTTTGTATTATTGTTTTTATCGATGACAAACATGATTCTAAATAAATTTTTCCCATAACATTTTGCTAAAAATGAAAATACAGGTAGTTTACTCTGGAAGAAAAATTATGTTTTTCAAGTTTTTGCGAACCCTGTATACAAAATCAACATTTTCTCTTCGTGAATCCTATTTTTTTACAAGCAAACAATTTTATAAATAATGATTTTTTTTCAATAATGAAATTTTTGGTCTATTTGTCCTCTTTGTTAACTCAATCCGTTGACAGTCTGTAGACATATCAAAATAAGACTTGGTATAAGCAAATGGTATGAAAAGAGGCGGGGGTTTTCGCATATATCTTACTTTTTAGTTACTTCCGGTTTAACCAAAAGTGACTCTAATTTTGAATTTTTAAATGGAGCACCCTGTATATTTTAACATTTTTAAATTCCTGAGTCTACTGGATTTTTGAGAAGTAAAACATATGCGACACCCGGTATTTTTATATAAATGGATAAAGATTTTCCAAAGAAATTCGGTGATATAAGGGTTGCTGGGTTTATTAGAATAAAATGCTTTTATAAATTATAGGACTAATTAACAGTATCGGTGTCGTTAAAAAAATAAATATATGTAAAATTAGTAATGAAATAATGTCATATAACATTCGTCACACATATGCGGTTTGGATGCAATTGGTTAAAAACTGCATGATATTATAATACTGGGTCCAGACTTGCAACAATTCGCTGCGCCGAATAACGCGCCACATAGCGCAGACGTGGACGTGGACGGAATTTACGTTGTTACAAGGGAATGATTCCGCGGTGATGCAGAGCTTGTCGGTTTTTTGCAGCAAAGGAAGGCCAAAATAGGTTGGTCTGTTTGGATAAATGTTTGGCAAATCGTTGCAAGTCTGGACGCAGCTTTAGGATAGTTCCACCTGAAAAACCTGGCTGCCACAGGTCACAGGTGCTTATTTGTCAAAGTCAAGAGTTTTCAAAATATGTTTGTTGGGTGTTTGGACACTTTTCTTCTTTGTATTTAATGCTTGGTTTAGAAATAGATAATTCATATAATTTTTGCATATAATATAATTTAAAGTCGTTTTTTTGATGACAACCTCATTATAAAACTACTCCAAAAAATAATAAACGTATTTTTAAAATGACGTTGACAAATAAGCAACTGTGACCTGTGGCAGCCAGGTATTTTTAGGTGAAACTATCCTGATAATATCATGAAGTTTTTAGGCAATTGCATTAAAACCGTAGAAAATAAACCCAGCAACCCCTATAACACCAAATTTCTCGTTAAAATATCTATCCGTTGATATAAAAATATAGAGGTATTCCATTTAAAAAATACGTCACTCCTCCTGTAACTCTTTTGTTTTTGTTTTAAATGTTTTTTTGATATAAAAAATACACAAAATGGCTATATTCGTTATAATTTTTTTTTTTAAGAAATGTATTAAAAATTAACCCAAACATTAAAAATAAAAATTAAAGCTCTAATCCCTTAACTTAAAGTGCATCATTTTCATTCAAATACAGGGTATCGCAAAAATAAAAGGAAAAAAATAAAATAAATGGTTTTTGCGATAGGGTGCTGTGACTTCATACTTGACACCTACTTTTAATTTGAGATACTTTTTCCAAATAATATTTGAATGTATTCTGAGAAATAAGGGTACTTAACTCCTGAACCATTTTCATATTTTTGTATCTCCCGGTATGAATGAAGATATTTTAATTTTGTCAGTTGTATTTTGAATTTGAAAGGAAGCAGCAACTTTTATTAAGAATATTTTTTTGTGAAATGTGTTATAAAAAAAATCCATTTGCGTCCATATATCTCGCAGACATTTTCTAAAAAAGTTTATGCAGTCTGTCCCACTAGGATGGGTGTTATAAAAGGATATTTTTTTATCTTTGTGACATCCCACGAAGGCTTATGCCTAAGGTCTGTTCACTACGCTATCGGAGAGGTAATTAAAAAAAATCTTTTTTAAAAGGATTCTGGAAAAACTGGTCACATAATTAAAAACTAAGAATAACAAAATTTTACTTCGATTGGTAATATAGAGGGCAATTTATAACTAAAAATTTCTATTACTTCCGGTTTAACGGAAAATGATGCTACTTTTACTTTCCAGTTCAAGCAAAATCATATTTATAGTTATAACATCCTATCCTTAAAGAGCATTGCATTTCAAATAATTTTGCACCACATAGGCGGTACACTCTCACATACTAAAAAGTAAAATTAAGGATATCCAAATGTCAAATGTCGTCGTATAAAAGTACTATATTTATATTTTGAAATGGTACCGATTCTGTAGTGCAAAGTATGTCTTTTTGTTGTTTGGTAGTTACTAATCGGTGGTACTAATCGTCGTCTATACGCAACAATAAGTGCTTCATTAAGTAGTACTTTTACTTTTACTTGGGGTCGCATGCTTATTACAAAGAAATTATCTGTATAATATTGGAATGCCGCTTTTTGGGTACCGCCTTAATTTCAAGAAGGAATGGTTTGCTTAAAAACATATTGAGAAATTTAAAGTTTTTCGTCAATTTGTGGTATTTAGACAGGGTGTCTAGTAACTATGCGAACAGACTTTAACCAATAAAAAAACTTCGTATGGCCTTAACTTCCTACTACAGGAAGTTGAAATTTTAAAAATATATTTATTTTTTATGATAATTATTATAGTAATTTGGATAGTTTTGGAAAATTTATCTCCTAAGTGTTAAAGAATATTTTTAACATGTAGAAAAAATTACCAGTGTCGTTAGGCTGGTATGTTGTAAGTCTTTAAAAAAATGGGATGCCACTGCAATTTTCTAAAATCCGAATATTTCTTTGTACGACCAGGCGTAAAATACAATTTTACGCTCCCAGCCTTATACCCTGTCGCCGTAAAAATACACTTTTCGGTTTTATCGGAAGTGCCGCAGCAATTGATCTTCAGCAGTAAAGGATTTCAATAATTTAAGTTCATACAAATGCTGTCCCTGGTAAATATTTTCAACATTTGTCAAACATCCATGTCCTATTTCAAAGGACATTGTCAGTGGCGGCTCGCGGGTCTAAAAACAGGTGTAGTGCAGGAAGGAAAAAAAAACGCCTTCACCATTTTAGCAAAATAAAATACTCAACCATCAAAAGTCTAAGTAAAAAGTCTTAATATCTAAACTTACCTAAATTTTATACACCAAATCAATCCTTCTATCTTTTAATGCAGCTAATTTATCCATTATATATTCATAAAATGGTTAAGTGTTCATCAGTTCATGTAGAAGCTCCTTTAAACTGACATATTGGCCAAAGATAAAAGTCTTTCTTGGGATATAGTGTTTTTAAGAAAGTTTTTAAATGCCTAAGAAAAGAAAAACTCCGTTCCACTGACACGCTTGTAGACGATATCGTTTATACGCCTCGGTAAAAATGTCTTTATTTGCGCCAACTTGTTTCACTAACTGCTGCAATGAAATATTTCTATAACTTTCATCAGCAAATATTAGGTCAAGTCTAATTTTTAGGAAATGCCGAATCATTATATATCTCCAATAAATTTTAAAAAGAATCAGTGGGAAAAGTTTGGTTATACTGGCCACACTTTGCAGTATCAGCAAGACAAAAAAATTATAATTTGTAACAATCTTCGAATCTTACTTCCATTTCCATCAAAATATGATCTAATATTTCATAGAGAAGTGGTCTGTACCATCCTTTAATTTCTTCCTGTGAAAAATCACTGTCGCTAATAATACTCAAACGGAAACAATCGAAATAATACGTGAAAACCAACGAAACGACCAAAACCTATACTATCTTTTTAAGGCTAGCGATTTACCAAGCAATACACCTGATACTTGCACCCGCGATTCTGGCCACCGGCAAGTATAGCGTTGTCATGGCAACGGAGCGTCAAAGCGTAAACAAAACCCCGCATGAGGTGTATACTTCGGTCCGTTTTATATTTGCAATACACTTGTCGCGTTGCCGAAAGAGGAGGAAAGCGACTCGCGCCAGCGGTTAATTTATATGCTAGATTTTTCATGGTAAATTTTACAAATAAGGAATAGAAATGAGAAAAATGAATTGAATAATAGTAATATGTTTTTTATGTTTTATTATTTATTTTTGGTGAAGTGGCACTTCACTTACTACACCTGAATAGCCGCCACTGGACATTGCATTCGGCAAGGATGTCAACTTCACAACAATTGGCTTTTTATTCCACTAAAGAAACATTTGTAAATATTATAGTTTTTTTCTATATGCAGGCAGGGGACTGTTTAAAAATTCTGGGGACATAGCTTACAGATGTTTACTAAATATAATAAAATTCATAGTGGGACCTTGTTTTACGAAAATATAATTTAAATAGATTTCTTTATAATATATTAACTGTTTAATGTATGTACTTTTAACAATTTCTTCGTAAATTTAATTTTTGAGCAAAAAACGGTGTTGGGGACAGCCAGGGGACAGTATTTTCAGAGGTTCTATCACTTCTATGAAATTGAAACGGGTATAATTCTAAAAATAAAGTTTTAGGATTAAAGCTTTAATAGGAATTGATGAGTGATATTTATTTAAATATTTTAATTACTTTTTTGAAAAAATCGGTCGGGACAAGCCGATTAAGAGTTTACAGAAAATCGCCCTTAAATAGAAACCACTTCCGTAAACCTTAAATTTACACTTGTCACCCTTTTCTCAATCATTTTTATTAATTATATTCTATTTCTAAACCAAATAGTTTTTAAGATAATAATAGTAAAACGCTAGGCTGCCTTAAAAATAGCGAATACTTTTTTACGTTTCACTATTAATAACGTAAAAGTTATTAGGCTTAGAGATAAGATATAATAAACAAAAAATTGAGAAATAGGTGTTAAGTTTAAATTTAAGGCTTAAGATAGTGGTTTCCATTTGAATTCTTAAAGTCTTTACTGCCAAAGGTCGATTTCTGTGGCACCTCCGGTAAAATCGGAAATTGTATTTTTACGGTAATAGGGTATAAGGTTCATTAAATACAGTCAGTCAAAAAGTCTCCATACATATTTTATCTTAAAATATTTTTTTACTGTGCTTTTAAATTTATGTTTATATACCAATATATTAAAAACAAATATCGGTGATCTCCTTACGAAAACTAAAAACAAAACTTAAGTCTTTCATAACACTTTCTTTGATTAGTAAAAAATAAATATCAATAGTAACAAAAATTACGCCAAAAGTCTCCATACACTTTTGAGAAAATGCTCTTTCTCAACATCAGTTATCAATATTTTATCAAGTTAGCCTGTGTGAAGTTTCGCTTTAAACAAATGAATTATACCTGTTTATAAATTCCATTTTAAAGTATAGTGTGTTGGCAGTACCAGCAAAATGAGTGATAAAAATCGTGAAATTCCATTTTCTGTTCGAAAAATTATTATAGAATTATTGAAAAGAAAATATCCTTTAGAAATATAGGCAAAACAGTTGGAAAGTCACATGCTACCTTAAAATACATAATAAATCAGTATAAGGCCACCGGTTCCTGTAAAGTAAGGCCGCGCTTCGGTCGTCCCCAAAAGCTAACTGCACGTGAAGAGTCCAGTGTTATGGCAAAGATTAGAAAAAATTCTAAAATAAGTGCTCCAAAATTGGCAGAAGAACTAAGGAAAGAATTCTTAAAAATGTTAATCCTCAAACTATTAGAAATTGTTTGCACCGAATGGGTTATAAAGGACTGTGTTGCGAGAAGAAAACCATTAATTTCAGAAAAAATCGAAAAACACGTTTAGAATTTGCCAGACAACATGTTAACAAAACAAATGAGTTTTGGGAAAGGGTTATTTTTAGTGATGAGACCAAAATTAACCTTTAAGGATCAGATGGCCGGGATAAAGTCTGGAGAAAAAAATACAGCCTTAAAAATCGAAAATGTTTGTCCAACAGTGAAGCACGGAGGCGGTAATGTCTTACTATGGGGCTGTATGTCAGCCAATGGGACAGGCAATTTGGTCTTTATCGATGGTATTATGGATCAACATGCCTACTTAAATATTATAAGAAATAATTTAAACCCAAGTGTTGAAAAGCTTGGTCTTGAGGATCGTTATTTATTCCAACAAGATAACGATCCTAAGCACACTGCAAGGCTTGTACGTGAATGGATGAGCCACAATGTCCGCCAGCAACTTCACACACCACCCCAATCACCGGACGTTAACCCAATAGAACACCTGTGGGAGGAATTAAAGCGTCGTGTGAGAAAACACCAAGTTAAAAATAAGGAAGATCTCAAAAACAGAATAAGACTAGAGTGGGAAAGCATTCCGCCAGAAGTTACAAGCAAGCTTGTATTAAGTCTCCCAAAAGGATTAATGCAATCATTAAAGCAAATGACAACTGTACAAAGTATTAGACCTAAATGTACAAAACAATTTTATAATACAAAATACTACTGTATGGAAACTTTTTGACGTTATTTTTTGTTAATAGTACTATTTAATTCTTCATTGTTCAAATAAAGAGTTATAAAAGACTTCGGTATTGTTTTTATAAGTCCTAAAGGGACTGCCGATATTTACTTATAATATTTTTGTTAATAAACATAAATTAAAAGGCACATATTAAAACATTTTTTAAAAAGACTAGTGTATGGAGACTTTTTTGACTGACTGTATGTGTTAAAAATCGCATTAGCCCTTTTCTACCATCATTTGTTTTTAAACAAATCGATATAAATAGCGGTTAACATGACATTTTCTTACGTCATTTTCATAAAAACTAATTAAGATAGGTACAACATGTGGATTACGTATTTTTTGGAATTGTCTGTAGAATTGATTTTCAGAAAAATCTATTAAGGTGTTCCATTTAAAATAGCGAATTTGAGAGTATTTTTAGGTTAAATTGGGTGTGCCACATAAAATCTAAAACATTAGAAATTCTTATCCTAACCCCCTTTAGCCAGATTTTATAAGTTGGTTAGAAATATCTAATAGTTTAAAAATATTGTTTAAGCAAAGACCCTAGGAAAAAAAGGGAATAGTTTTTATCACTTTTGTCATGTTTTAAAATTTAAACAAAATATTATTTGGCTTTTCTCCAGAATAAAATTAAAAATTAAACATTTTTTACTATTTTATTATTTGGTTAAGATACCTAATAGGTGTATCTTTTACCAGTTAATTTTTAAAAGTAATGTCAAACTCTAAAGTGTCCATCAGACATTTCATTTTTAATTTTTTTTCAGTTTTCTAACAAGTTTATAAGTAAGTTTTTAGGTAAACTGTTTTCCACATTTTTGGTAAACTATTTACCACATTTTTGAGACGCAACTATTGGCCCAGTTCTCGTCTGGCGTCTTGTTAAGATTTTCTTTTATTGCATTAAAATGATTTCAACCGAGTGCCAATGAACCTTTGTTTATAGATTGAAACCTTTGTATTGTAAGTAACTTAATATTGAATATTTCATTATTTAATTTCTTTTAAAGTAATAACAACTTTTATTATATTATGTAAGAGCAGAATATTTCTTCATAATGTATAAAAGTTTTAATTTTTCTTAAAATGTTAAATAAACTTTTTAATTTTATTCTGAGAAAATCCAAATAATATTTTGTTTAAATTTAATCTCCCAGAAAACAAGTAAAACATAAAATATGTTTTAAAATGCTAATTTTATTTTTTTTTCGTTTTCCTTATTTGTAGATGTCAAAATTAGTTACCTGCAGTACATACATAAAATCAATAATACTCTGTAATATTTATTTATGTCATGGCACACTTCCAGTTGGCAAACAATAAGTAAAGGTTATTAAAACATTAAAACAGGCGATTTTATTAAGTGGTCGAAACATATACCTCATAAAATATTTTACTACCTAAAGAAGTAATTATTTAAGTTCTTAAACTCAAATTTATGTCTTGTTTTTATTAATTTTTGCCATATCTGTATGACTAGCATTATTTAAGAAAATATGCGTAGATTTACGTGATTTTTTAAATTTATTTGATACCTATATATTAATTAAATATGCATTAGTTGATAATAGTTTTAACTTAGTCATTTTGTAGTGACACATTTTGGGTAAATAATTATATTCATAAAATTAATTAATATTTAATTATTTTTATATTGTACTTTAAGAAACATTGGACAGGTGCAGGGTACAGGATGTCCAGTAACTTTACCGACAAATTTTAAGGAGTTATTTTTTAATAGAAAATAGGAACCAAACTTAATATGAACATATTAGAGTTAAAGCCCGTGAGCGACAGACCTTAGATATTCTGTAAAAGCTGAAAGTTTGTCAGTGTATGCTTCCCAACATAGGTAGAAGAAAAGGTAGACTATGAAGTTTGACTCATAGTGGCTTTGGCAGGTACCATGTACCTAAGGCTTAATAAATTGACACTTATAGTAGAAGAGCTAGTGAACCCTTCGATTAACGTTAGACCTGTAAGGCTGGAAATTTGTATAGTAATGAGTCATAACATGCTAAGTACGAAAATCATCACCTGGTAGGCATCCGCCGTGTACATCATCACCCTGTATAATTTTAAAAGTTTATAAAAATATTAAAAAATTAAAAACTTGGAGCTGTAAGCATGAAATTTTCGGTTTAGTTTTCATAGTAAGGTTTCAAAAAAGTGACTGGAGTTTTATTAGTTTTGGAAATATGGCCATCCAAATCAGCCACACTTATCAGTTCGCCTGGCAGGTACTTGTGCTGTGCTCATCGAAAACGCCTCTCAATTTTTTTTTAAACCTTACTATGAATGAACTAAATCGTGGAAAAATTTTAAACTTACAGCTTCAAGTTTTTTATTTTTCATTATTTTTTAAAACATGTTTAAAAATATACAGGGTGATGATGTGTACGGCTGATGCCTGCTCGATGATGATTCACGTACTTGGCATGTTATGATTCATCATTATAAAAAAATTTCAGCTTTACAGGTCTAACGTTACTTGGGGGTTTATTAGCTCTGGGACTATTAACTTTTGTCATATTTTAAAAGCTTAATAACAAATAAGTATGTTACCTATTAGAAGATATTTCCTCAGTCATCAGACAGTTTTGACAGTTCCAATGCCTTGGCAAACAAACATTTTGGGGTGGCTTAATGGTCCGAGTCCAATATTTCTGTTATTTAACAAGATAGGGCAAAAAGTCTTAGATATGAGTTGAAAAATATTTCGATGTATGCAGAGGGTCCCAAAATAAAGTTATTGCTGTGAGGTTAGTTTTTTTCAGAATTGTCATAAAAAGGGGTTGATTTTACTTGACAAAATAAGGGTAAAGCTTCATATAACTTTTTTCAAAATGTCATCTCGTTCTCGAGTTACAAGCCGTCAAAGTGCAATTTTATTATATTATTATATTTTGGTTTTTTCGCCATATTGCATTTATTTTTTAACCAATCCAGTTGATATTTGGTACACAAATCGAGCTTTGCAGATTCTAAAATTTTAAGACAAAAGTAATTTTTTTTAAATACCGCCAGAGGGCACTTTACCTAAAACTTAAAATTTATTTACATCATAACTTTTTATTTGACAGAGCTGGGGAAGCCATTTATAGACAATCAAAAACTTAAAAAAGGTACTCGTTATTAAAATCACTAAACCTCACTGTTTAGGCACCAATTGACATAAAGATTTCATCAATTTTAATCAAATTACCTACATACATACTGGATGTCCAGGTAACTTAACCGACAAACTTAACCAAACGATTCTACAACAAAATAAGAAAAAAAACTTACATTAACATATGTCCTAAACGTCTTAGTTTTTGAACTACTAATAATATTTAACACACCGTAGTTCAAAAACTAAGACGTTTAGGACATATGTTTGTATAAGTTTTTTTTCTTATTTTCTGTTGTAGATTTGCCCTGTAAAGTTTGTCGGTTGAGTTAGTGGACACCCTGTATGTATGTAGGTAATTTATTTGATTAAAATTGATGAAAACTTTGATGTTTATTGGTGCTTAAACGGTAAGGTTTATCGACTTTAAGTACTTTATTTTTTAAAATTTTGATTGTGTATAAAATGGCACCCCAGCTTTGCGATATCTGTCAAAATAAAAAGCTATGATGTAAATAAATTTTAAGTTTTAGGTAAAGTGCCCTCTGGCGGTATTTAAAAAAGTACTTTTGTCTTAAAATTTTAGAATCTGCAAAGCTCGATTTGTGTACCAAATATCAACTGGATTGGTTAAAAAATAAATGCAATATGGCGAAAAAACCAAAATAAAAATTGAACTTTAACGGCTTGTAACTCGAAAACGCATGATATTTTGAAAAAAATATATGAAGCTCTACCCTTATTTTGTCAAGTAGAATCACCCCCTTAAGTTTCGTGATCGATTTCCGAATCACCCTGTTTATATTTTTTACCAACTATAGTAATATAAATTTAATATAATATAAAAAAATAAACAATGTTAAAGTTTAAAATTATATATACTTTTGCTAGTACATATCGTGACCTTAATTGTAAAAACCACCTAACTTCACTTTAAATAAAACATGCATTATCATCTTAGCCTTATAAGATATGGCTAAAGATGGCATCAAAATCATATTTTTTTATTAATTAATTATTCGTAAAACTACCTAATTCCAGTTTTCATAAAAAATGTGTTTTTGACGACAATTTTGGCCTTATTTTATAAGGCTAAAGATATTTTATGCTTTATTTGTTAGTTAGTTAAGTGGTTTTATAATTAAAGTGACGATATGGTACAATAAAAAATATCTATTTTAATTATTTACATTATTAAAGCTTATGTTAATGGCACATAAAATTTAAAAGAGTATTATTTAAAACCAATTTGGTGTAAAATTTTCTTACCGAATACCACACGTGCTTAAATAATTCCAGGATTTTTTTGTTTTTAAAAACTTATAATTTTCAAAATGTTCCTGGCCTTGAAAAAATCCGAAAATAAATTAACCACTGGTATTACCGTATTACTAGTAAAAAAATTATAACTATAAGAAATATAAATAATTAAATAAGAAATTAATTAATGATGAGGTCAATGAAACAAAAGCTATCATAAAAACCACTAACTAAAATCCTTGAAGTGGTATTGGCATTTGGTTTTACTATTATTCCTCGTATACCTACGAGGTCTTTCTTAACTTACTGCAGTAAAAAAAATTTAAGGCTTGTTTCTGAGCTCATTCCATGAAAAAGTTTATATAAATATTCAGACATGCATTATTTCTTCCAAGATACAGCGTATTAAAATTTTTAAATAAAATTAGTCTTTTTTAAATATCTAAAACATTACCTATCTGACCCAGATGAAATTTAGCTGCCTTATTAGCAACAATCAATAGCCTATTAAGTCCTTATTTAAATTAAGGAAATAAGAATAAAAAAATTTATACCTCTATATTTTTACGTAGCTCGCTTGGTCCACAAAAAAATATATATATCCAACTAAGTTGCATAAGTATTCCTAAACACTACAAATAATATTTAGGAAATTTTTTTCTTTTAAAAATTAAATGGTATAACTTCTTATTGGCAATTATGTATATAACAACAGAAAATATTTTTTTCAATAACGTCAATTTCTAGTCTGGCAAATTTTACTAAAATAAGTATTTCCAATTTTTATTTTTAAAGTTCCTCTATCTTAAGAACAAAAAAATGCACACCCATGTTTATGTAAACTTTTTAAAATAATCTCAAGAATAACCCCTTAAATTTACCACCATTAGGAAATACCTTATATAAAAATATCCGCAGTTACTGATTGTATATTGGAGATATTAACAGTCAATTAGGATAGAAACTGTTATTTACACCATTTAATTATTGATTTTCTTCTTTTTAAATGTTATTTTAAAAATGGTATATTGATCATAATCTTAGTTAATTTTAATCAAATTAAAATATGTTTTTATTAAAGCTAAATATTGCATCTCACGCAGTCTATACAAAGTGACAGAAATTATTTTGTTGTAGAGTTTTAATTAGTTAAAAATCCCTACAAAAAAGCTTGAAAATGTCGGTAATGTATGAGGAAAGTATAAAATCCTAAAATTATCTAAGAATAAAGTGACCTTATTTTTAAAATTTAAAGAAAATTATAAAAAAACTTTTAATTTGATTTACAAAAAAAATCACATTCATTCTTAATTTTTTTAATATAAATTAAATAATGAGTAACAATGACAACGTGAAACAGGTAATCATTAATCAAGTCAAAATACTACCAACGAAAATGACCACGTGCCATTTAGTTTCACATTAAAAAGCCATTTAAATGTTGCTATTTTACTCAACTGCTCACAAATAAATATTCATTAAGATTATTAATTTATTTTTATAAATTTAACTGGTTTTGGGGACAATGACTTTGACAAAATAAAACAAAAATTAATAAGTAGGATGATGCGTAGCAAGTTCAAGACTCTTTGTAAGGGTATTTTAAAATTCATGCTATCTTTTATATACATATACAGAGGGTCCGCTAATTAATGATAGACAGAAAAACTACAGATTCCCTATGTCAAAATATTAAGATTTATGATTACATATTATTTAAATAATTTAATGTTATTTAAAAAATGTAATGTAAATTTTTTTGATATTCATGAAATCAACATATTTAATCTCTGCTACCCCTGTATACTACCACCAACGAAATTTGTTTTTTTGTTTATAATAAAACATTATTTATTGAAAATTTTTATGTTATGTCCAAATTTAAAGTAATATAATTCTAGTTACAGATATAAAGTTTATTTTTTTGTGTTACCTTGGCAATTAAAAACCTATTTCAACCCACAAATATAAAAAATGCTAGGGTGCATATTGTAAAAACATTGACAATTTTTTTAATCAATTTAATTTTTAACTTTAAAATAATATACAATTCTCCACAATGTTTACTTATACATTTTTGCCTTATTTTTAAAAATTAAAGTACGTTATAATAAATATACAGACTGTCCACGGATGGGATTCATAAGAAGACAAATGAAGAGAGTACGCAAAAACTTGAAAAAACATGATTATTCTTTAAGATTACACTACCTTTATTTTTAATTCCTAAGTAAAAGATCATTTAGAAAATTTATTTAGAATGGCAGTTTATTAATGTTACAGGGATATTAAAAAGTTTCATAAAACTGATGTAGAGTAGTTAATGTAGATGTATAGTTGTCACCAAAAGCTAATTATCTTAAATTTTTATAAAAATTACCTAGAAAACTCTTATAATTTGCTTTTTAAACACGTGCTTTCTCCAAACTTTTACACAACATATTTTTTTTATCTGTAAACGAAGGTAATCAGGGCATTTTTGCCAAATTATGGAATTTAATAAAATTTTGTATTATTGTGGATACTTATCGATCACAATCTTTATTCTAAATAAATGTTTCTAAAGATATTATGCTTAAAAATATATATAAATGTGGTTTACTCTTAAAAAAAATCATGTTTTTTAAATTTTTGCGAACCCAAAAATACAAAACAGCTTTTTTCGCAAAACATATTTTTGTAAAATCAAAAATTTTATGAATGACATAATATTGCGACATTGTAATATAATTGTTTTTGTCGAAACCACTCTAATTTATCGATATCGAACAGGAGTACCACGTTTAGGCTTTTTAAGCTATCCAAAAATACTATTATTATTCCTTTATTATACAGGATGTGTAAAAATAATACGCATTCTTATTATGCATAACGTTCTTAGGACAATCGGTTACAGTTTTTAAGTAATTCCGGCAATTGCTTTAAGACAGGACGTGTTTCTATGATTTTTGATTGCTGAATCTAAATCCGATTCGTTTTTTCGTGGCAAATTGGCAAAACACCCTTAAAAAGTCTTTGCTTATGCCTGTAAAAATAGTTTTAAAAATTGATAGTAAAATGCAAGGACTGACTGAAATGTGTTTTTGTTTACATAATTTTACTGTTTAATACAAATACATACATAAATATATTTTTTAATGAAAGTAAAAAATAAATATTTATAGTCTGTTTACCACGATGTTAATTATTATTACCAATTTATATTAATTTTAATGTTTTATTTAAAAACATGCATATATTATACGCATCATGCCTATACCTTTGCCAATGCATAATTATTTGATTCACTTTATGATGTAAAATCATATTTCTTGGAAAACCTGTATTTTTTTATTTCGGTAATTTACTAAAATTTTATTGCCGAAATCGGCATTTCAGGGTAAAAATCTTAAATATTGGTTTAGAGGGCGCCGTCCATTTTTTTGTAAAAACGTTCCCCCTCAATAAATATCTTAACGTATTTCGCGATTTTCTCTAATCTGTCTTTTTCACAGATAACTTAAGCCGTAAGTTTTTAAATGAACACCCTGTATTGAAATGAGCATACTGTAAGCTATGCTCCATATATGAATATGTCTTGCGCTTTACTCACGGTACGCTCATTATTATATAAAGGGTGAGTTTTTTTCGAAGTTAAGTACAGATATCTCAGAAACCGCTGCAGCTACAGAGATGGTTAAATGGGGACAAAATTGTAGTTTTTAAAGCTTAGTTAAATCACTTTTTGGTTCGTCCCAAAAATAATGGCTTACTAGATATTTTGAAAAAATGTTTTAGCCCAAAATCGAAAAAAAGGAAACTTGTAAATAATTATGTTCTTAATAGAAAAGTGTAATTCGATATTTAATGTGATAGTCCGTTTTTAAGCTACAACATAAACATGCATTTTTCTTTAATAGAAACCGTAATTGGCAATAACATTTTTTAAAACTAACCATGTATAACAAGATATACTTTAAACGAAAAAAGTCACTTGGTACAGTGATTACATTTTTAATTATACAAATTGGGACAAATGAGAAAACTAGAAAAAAGATGGATTTTTTTCTTACTTAATTTTTTTAAGAGCAAGAAAAGGTCCTTACTTTTAAAATAAAACGATATATAAAATAAATTTGTCAACTTATTCATAAAGTTTATTTTTCATCTCCCAAATTGTTTAAAGTGCGAAAAAAGTCCTCACCTCCGCCGAAATGTTTTGTTTTGTTTGTTTACACCCAGTCCCACTAAAAATCGGGACATTTTATTATTAACAAACTGTTAAAATTTCAAGCAATTCTGTAAACGCGTCTTTTACATATTAATAAAAAACCGATTAAACAAAAAAAGTTCAATACCCTGTGTCTCAAAAACGAAGCGTCTCCAGACATATGTTTATTAGACTTTTTTGAAAATTATATTGAAAATATTGTTTAGAGTAACAAAACAAAAATATCGTAAAGATTTGAGCTCTTAATATAAATATTTAGAGAACCCTCTTCTTTAATTTAGATTTTTATTTATACTTTCATTTTTTGTCAAAGCTTCCTAACTATTAAGGTAACAAAATTATGTGCACATATATCTTTAGAGAAATAAATTGCCTACAAAAACTTTTTTTTTAAATGTTTGCCAGACGAACCGTTTTCGAGTAATCAAGCTTTAAAGATTGATATATTTTTTAAATTTACCTTTTTATTTTGTAATTTTGTAACTTACCAAAATATCAATATATAGAAAAACCAATATAGATTCTTAAAGGGAATTCAATGCACTACAAAAAGGTTTTTACATTTTTTTACATAAAATCATTGTTTTAAAAGTTATTAGTAATTTAATTTATTTTAAAAATATTCTTTTCTTTAAAATAAATTGTAAATAAGTTCTAAAACATTTTATTGAAAAACATAAGAAGACATTTTTGTAGAGCACTAAATTCCTTTAAAAATTTATATATTTTTTTGTTTGTTCCAAAATTTCAAAATAAAAAGGGTAAATCTAAAAATATATCAATGTTTAAAGCTTGATTACTCAAAAAGGTTCGTCGGGCATATGATCAAAAAGACGTCATTTGTAGGAAATTTAATTCTCTATAGATATATCTGCACATTTTTTTAACTCCGATAGTAAGGAAGCTTTAACGCAAAAATGAAAGTACAAATAAAAAATCTAAATTAAAGGAGAGGGACCTCTAAATATTAATATTAACGACTCAAATTTTTACAATATTTTTTTGTTTCCCTAAACCTTAAACAATATTTTAAGGGGGTGATTCTAGGACTCATTTGAAGAAAAAAACTTCCTATAGACATATGTCCTAAATTCTCTCAGTTCTTTGTAAAGTAATGGAAAAACTAATTAATTCACAAATTCTTAAGTACTTAGAAAAACACAAAATTTTGCATGACAGGCAGTATGGATTTTGCCACAAAAGATCTACAGCAGATCTTCTTTCCTTCGTATCACACTGCTGGAATAAGTCTCTTGAGTTTCTAGGTGAGTCCCAGATCGTTGCTCTTGATATATCCAAAGCTTTTGACCATGTCTGGTATGCCGCACTTCTAAATAAACTTCCCTCCTATGGTCTTTCAACTAAACTCTGTACTTGGCTCTCTAGTTATTTATCTGATCGTCGTATATCAGTTATTGTGGACGGCCATTCTTCAAGCTTTCACCAAGTAAATGCTGGAGTCCCTCAGGGCTCAGTTCTGGCACCAACATTGTTTCTTCTTCACATTAACGACCTTCTCTCGTCCACAACTAATTCCATTCATAGTTTCGCCGACGATAGTACCCTTCACTCGAGTTTTCAGGTTCCTAAACCCATTACTAAACCTGACTTGGAAAACAAACGCAGAGCGATGCAGATATCTCTTTCGCAGGATCTTAATTTAAAATTGGATTGAGGCGCCAAAAATCTCGTCCACTTTAATGCATCCAAAACACAATCATGTTCCTTGTCGCGAAAAGAGTCATCAAATACTTATCCTCTACTTATGAGCGGTCAAGTTTTACAGAGCAAAGACACCTTTAATCTTGTGGGCGTCACATTTGAAAGTAACCTTAACTGGCATAAACACATTGTATCTATAGCCACGGCAGCTTCAAAAAAGCTTGGATTTCTCTTTCGAGCGAAAAAGTATTTTTCCCCTTCTAATTTATACACTTTATATGTGTCCCAAATCCGGCCACCCTTGGAATATTGTTCTCATATCTGGGGCATGGCGTCCCCCACAACCCTAAGCATTCTTGATTCTATTCAAAGAAGAGCCATTCGTCTCATTAATGATCCTTCACTTACAGAAAGGCTTCCCTCTCTTGCACATCGTCGGGCTGTGGGGATTTATCGCTTTTTATAGGTACTTCCATGGCTTCTGCTCTGAAGAACTGTCCAGTATAGTTCCTCCACTTACGGTTCCCAACAGAGAAACTCGTGGTTCCGCGCATATGCATCCCTATACGGTCCAACTGGACAGGCCATGAACTTCCCACTTTGTTCGTTCTTTTATCCCTAGAGTTTCTAGGTTGTGGAACCTGCTGCCCGCGGAGGTCTTTCCTTCCCCCAAATCTTCAAGTGTTTAAGTCCGGTGTCAACAAAGTCCCTCTTACCTCGCTTAAGACACCCACGGTACGTTAGTATTTAGGCTTTTAGCCGTGGTTTGTCCAAGGATAAAAAAAAAAATGTCTTAACTTTCAAGATACATAGTGTTAAAATTTTCAGTTGTATAAACATTTTTACTTGAAAAATATACAAGAAATTATCCTTTAAAATTAAAGTTATCACTTATGTTACACCCTTCATACGAATTCTTGATCAGTTTTTCCGACGCCATTTTAAACGAAAACAAACAGATTTTTTAATGGTATTCCTTAATAAAAATCGAAAGTATTAAGTATAGTAATGCAAAGGTCGTAATAATTTACTGTAAGTGTAATTATTTTTGGTAATACCAGTGTAACCAAATTCATTTAAAAGAAAAGATGTTAAGGAAGTTTGCCTTGAAATTAAAAGAATCATGCGTTTTCCCTTTAGCAATGGACTGCCAATATTTATTTTTTTGCGTTTCGTAATTATTGTCCGAAAAGTGATGTCAATGTCGGCAACATACAGGACGTGACCAAATTTTGTAATAAATTATGTGTCCGAAAACAGTTAAAATGTTTGGGAAATTGGAACATTTAGCTGATAAAGGTGTAAAATCAGTACTTATTTAAGATAATAAATTTTTATACAGTGTGTCCAAGATAAGGATCCTAAGCATGGGAGTCTCAGTACCTATTGGAGATACAGCTTAGGTTAAATTAGGAAAAAGTTGTGTTTTTAAAGCTTATTTACATGCCGTTTAGAAACTTGATAAATTTTCATGGCCTGCTGAGATATTTGGCAAAAACGAAAATTTGACTATATCGATTTTATTTTCTTCTGACTTTATTTAAAGAGATATAAAAAAAACTAATACCACTTTTTCATTGGCACTTTTAGCTTCTACATGACGGTATTTTTAGATTTTATACCCGACGTTTCGTTTTCAAGAAACCATAATCAACTTTATTTTTTATATGGCTCGAAAAAAGTACCCCCTTTATTTATTACAAATTCAACGATGTATCACATGCCATATTTTAATTTTTACTTAAAAGAAAAATTGCATTTTTCTATTTTTTAAAGTTATTTTTAAGTAGGTCTTGCAAACAAATGCTTGGACGTTAATACCTGTTACCGTATATCTGTAACATAATTAAATATCATTATAAAATAGTATTTGTCCTTATTACCCTGCTTGTCGAGTTGTTGTTTTAGAGCAATTGAGGAGCGACTGAGCAAAAAGCATTAAATCCGTTTTTTGCTATTTTGGAGATGGACACACCAAATCGCTGCATTTTGACCAATTTATCATCTTCTAAAGGCAACTTAATCAAATTGCATTAAATCCCATAAAATTACCCATGTTAAATTAACCGAACTGGGCAATATGCATTAAATCCAAATTTTAACCGAGCAAACAGGCATAAATCCAGTTCGGTACAAAAAAACGCATTAAATCCGGTTTCTATAATTTTTAATTTATAAAAGGTCATATTTGCGGCTATTTAAAGTAGATGGCATTACATTTTGTTAAAGTGGTACACAGGTACTAGGCCTACCAGAGTGTGCCTAAAATTCTTAACAAAGGTTCTGGGCATTTCTGAGCGTAGAGTAAATACAGTTTGCCAAAAAAAGAAAAATAATATTGTTCCTCAAGAAAACAGAGGGGGCGATAAAATATCACACAAATCGGAAAGCAAGAAAGAAAAAGTAACTGAATTTATTGGACAACTGAAAGGCTGCGAAAGCCACTACAATAGAACTAAATCAAAAAGGATATATTTGCCTAGTCACCTAAGCATTGCAAAATTACAAAAAATGTACAACTTGCAATGTTCAGATACTAAAGATCATTGTAGCTCGACTATGTTTAACCAAATTTTTAGAACAAAATTTAATATTGGTTTTTCATCTCCAGCATCTGATTGTTGCGCCCTATGCACTCGTCTGAAACACAAAATTAAAACTGAAAAAGATCCTGAAGAAAAAAACAAAGCAATCATGGAGTATCGCGTTCATAACAAAAGGGCTAAAGCATTTTACTCACAGCTTTCAATGGATCTGTTACAACTTGGAAGACCAGCTTAAAGAAAAAAAGATAAAATCACTAAAACATTTATTATTGCAAGCGTTTGGAGAAGGCTGGGAAGTAGAAGAGGACCTATTGTGGTATAAAAACATTTTGCAGAATAATAATACGGAAGATCTCCAAGAAGAACAAGAAGAAGAGCTTTGTGAGTGTCTCGAAGATGACGTTGGTTTACACATTTAATGTAAATCTATAATAAATGTCTTTGTTGCTTAATATTTTGTTTTTTTACCTTTTTAACCTGTGTAAATAAAAAAAAATATATCGGTTTTGAGCAAACAGCAATAAATCCAACTACTATTTGAGCAAAACGAAATAAATCCATGTATCAATTAAGCAAAGTGACATAAATCCATTAAAAAAACTACATAAAATTACGATTATCCCCAATTTTTAAGTCAAAATATAAACATTTCTCTAAAACATAATTATTTAAAATATTTTACAATATATTAAAATATTTGTTTTCTCTATGTCTCTTCTTAAACGTTTTTCGTGTTTTACTCAAAATTACATATTTTGGATTTAATGCTTTTTGCTCAGTTGCTCCTCAATTGTTCTTATTGTTACTGTTGTCTCTATTATTGTTTATTGGTGAATAGCTAATATCTTATTGTATTATTCCGGTCGAATATGCAGGATGGCCATTATAGCCTTGAAGATAAGTTTGACATGCTAACATGCTACATTTTGTGCTGCAAAAATAAATGATGGTGTCATTTCTGCAGTTAATGAATTATGGTAAATACATGGACCTGGTATTTTAGTTCCTAAATTTCCACACTAGGTATTAAACCCCAAACGTTCTTGATGTTTCGATATTTTCTTAACTAACCACAACTTGACAAACTGGGTAATAACGATAAATACTATTTTATAATGATAATTAATTATGTTGCAGATACGGTAACAGTTATTAACGTCCATGCATTTGTTTGCAAGGCCTACTTAAAAATAACTTTAAAAAATAGAAAAAATGCAATTTTTCTTTTAACTAAAAATTAAAATATGACATGTAATACATCGTTGAATTTGTAATAAAAATGTAATCAGATAAAGGGTGTACTTTTTTTCGAGCCATATAAAAAAATAAAGTTGATGATGGTTTCTTGAAAACGAAACGTCGGGTATAAAATCTAAAAATACCATCATCTAGAAGCTAAAAGTGCCAATGAAAAAGTGTTATTAGTTTTTTATATCTCTTTAAATAAAGTCAGAAAAAAATAAAATCGATATAGTCAAATTTTCGTTTTTGCCAAATATCTCAGCAGGCCATGAAAATTTTCAATTTTTTTAAATCGCATGTAAATAAGCTGTAAAAAACACAACTTTTCCTAATTTAACCTAAGCTGTATCTCCAATAGGTACTGAGATTCCCATGCTTAGGATCCTTATCTTGGACACACTGTATATTGTATTACAAGACCTATAAATTTATTCGATTAAACTATCCAAAATATTTTGAGCAAGATTTTATTTCGAAAATAGTTGAATGTACAGGGTGTCCGGATTTCGTTGCACTGCAGGGTATTTTGGTTATCATTAGAGATAGAGACTTGCGGTTTTCTCGAACTGTTGCTACATTTTGAATTAACGAAAGATAAAACTAAAAATGTTTCATGGCCCTCTAAGTTTTGACATACAGGGAAAAATACTTTTTTCCCATTATTCGGCCCTCGTCGTATTTCAGTTGTTTTGTAACATACAAGTAAAAATCATATTGGTAGATATTATTACGTAGAATCCGGTGGTTTAAGTAGATTTTTTAAATTTTGTAATTTTTTGAGATACGAACGTGTCTTTTATGGGACACCGTGTATATCTTTCATTAATTAAAATATTCGGGATGACAGCTTTTTAAAAATATGTAATACCTAATAGTTATGTTATATTTTTGAACTCTAAATAAATGTCTTTTATTTTAAATTGAATTTTGCATAGTGGGCCATGATATCAACTTTATATCCAAAGAATAAAGTTATCCCTAAGTTCAAAATGTTTTACATCCACCCGTCGATTCCTAAAGTTTGTTCACTTAATAACTCAATAAAACTAAATATTTTGAATAAGCTTTACGGCGCGGCGTTTATATTTAAAACCGTGTGCCAAATTAGTATGTATCCATGATTTTTAAAGACACATTTGATTTTAGACAAAATTGTAGAACACCATGTATGAAATTGATACCAAAATTATTAATAAAATATAAATGTTGAAGGTATTAGTTTCATACATAGTTTTGTTCTATTTTGTTTTAAAAACACAGTTTTTCTAAAAATTATGGATACATACTAATTTTTTATTTTACAATGTTTTAAGAATAAACACATTGGCGCTGATCCAAAATATTCAGTTTTTAATTAATTAATAAGTGAACAAACTTGCGAAACCGTAGGGTTGCTGGACAGAACAATATAAGTAAAAAAATTAAAACTTAGATTTTGCTGTAAAGTGTAAACAAATTATGAACTTAGAGCTAAATTTTTTTTTTGGTTACAAAGTCATGGCCCACTATGAGAAATTCAATTTTAAAATTAAAAATATTTTTTTAAGGTTAAAAACTAAAAAAATAACCATTAGGTAATAGGCATATATTTTTAATAAGCTCCAATTCTGTATAATTTAATAAATGAAACATATAAAGGGTGTTTAGTTTAATAAATATATAAAAATCTTTCCTTATTTTGTTAGGCAAACTTGAACAGCGGTGTTCTTAGACCTAAACTAGAAAAAATATTTTCGGAACTTTTTATTACGTTATTCGAATATTGTATGTTTGATATTAAACTACCCCGCTTTCTCTTACATTCCACAAGCGAGTCGCACAGCTGAGCTACGTTGAGGGCTTGTTGCGGGTATGTGTGACCAGATCTAAAAATGTGCTCCGAAATGCAAAAACTGCATGTTTAAGTGTTTGGAAAGGACTCTTTGTTTGACCTCCGGATAGTGCGGACGTGCGTAGAGGACTACAAAGTTCTTCCCGGAGTGGCGGTTAGAGGTGCCGTACGAACGTTTTTACCTGCGGGGATAAAGGAAAGATTTACGCTAAATTGACGGCATCTTTCTTCTGGATCTAAGCGCTGTGAGCGAAGATTCCTATAAGCTGATGGTATCCTGTTTGGTGGTGAACACGAGGTATTTCTCAAATGGCGGGAAATAGATGGGAGTGCCATGGGAACTGTTAGTAGTGAAAGTAAAGGTTATACGTAACACCAGTAGCAGGTCTTGGTTTGACAGCCGACAATTTATGCATTGCATCGATTGTAGATTTTTTTTTTCTTTTGGAATTTCTGGGAGCTACGAGTTCGATTATCCAGATTTTCCGCCTACGAAGCCCTGGAAAGCATAGTCCGGAAGGAGGAGAGTGGTGGATTGGATCTGAAGGGACCAAAACCAAGAAAAAAAATAGAGAGAGAGAAGTGTTTGGAAAACGTTGACGAAACAGGGGAAAAGATGGGTTAGTTCTGGTTAGTAATAGCTCAAGACCCACAGTTATCTGGTTCTTTGGCATAAGCCTCTTTGGGCTCCTACAAAGAAAACTTATTTATATTATAAAGCGATAAAATGTAGAAAAAAACTAAGGTACCCAGTATATTTGAAACCATTTACCTAATATGTATATTATTTTGTATGTATGTATATTTTGCGTCAATAACTAAACTAGTATAATTAAAAAGATCATGAGTCCCTTTAATTAAGTATATTTAATAAATGTTTGACATTAGTAATATCCTTATCTTATAAAAAATAAACAAGTTCAAAGGCATTTTTGTTGCCTTAAGTGTTAATGAAAATGATTACATGTGTGTGCACATGGAATTTTAATAAATGGAAAATTTGTATTTCCCACAGGTTTTTATAATTTTAGCAGAATGAGTTTGGTAAAAAACCATCTGCTGTTTGATTTATCGTTTATTAAATTCTTAATTTATAAAAAAACTGACCAAGGAAGGATTTTACCATATTTAAAAATAAAATCCACGTTTATAGGCCGTGAGCCAGATGCAAAATTTTGTCAGTTATTTTCTCTTTGTCCATAACTCGTAAAATGCTTTTAAAGGGTTGTACATAAATCGTTGTGAGCGTCAGCTCTCGCCTCCGATGGTGGAATTGTACAGGGTGCTCCAGAAAAGATCCATATTAAACTTGGGTTTTTTAAATTTACACCCTGTATATTAGTTTATTTTTTGATTTTAGGAGTAAAAATAATGTAAGTTTTATCAGCGATCCCTATACCAAAACTGAAAGGTTTTTTAAGACTTTTGAAAAAATCATGACAAAAACAAAATTTTAATATACCTATCCTACCTTACTTACGCTTGACTTTTTATATTATGTAAAATTGCTAGAAAATTAGGTGTACAATTACCTACATATAAGTTTTTACTAGAAATTATACAGGGTGTCCAGAAAGTAATATTTATTATTATATTAATTTTTGGGCACCCTGTATAATTTTAGTAAAAATTAAATGTGAGGGATGGTACAGTTAATATCCTAGCAATCTAACATAATATACACAGTCAAGAGTAAGTAAGGTAAGATAAATATATTAAAATTTTATTTTTGTGAGGATTTTTCAAAAATCCAAATATCCAAAACCTTACATTTTTGGTATTGGCATCGATTATAAAAATTACGTTATTTTTATTTCTTTAATCCAAAACTAAACTTATATATAGATGTTTTATTTAAAAATACACAAGTTTAATATGAATCTCTTTTTTGGAGCACATTGCATAATTCCACCATTCACGCCGCAGCTGACGCTCACAACAATTCATGTAGAACCCTCTTAAAGCATTTAACGATCTATGGACTAAGTGGAAATTGGTCACGAAATTTTGTTGCTTGCTCATGGACCATTAACCAAATCAAACAGTTCATTGGAAAGAAAGCAAAGCAACAACAAAGCAGGCCCGATGCGTCACCATATTTTCTTTCCACTAATTGCCTATGAATCTTTTGAAGTGGTTAAGCGTGCATATTTGTAGACAGTGTGTCCAAAATTTGTAGGAAATGTGGGATATTGGAAACTATAAGAGATAGAAAGATGGTTAAATGGGAAAAGTTGTCGGCCATTTAATGATTAATCTTATGCAGTTTTGGTGACGGCTGCATATTGTTTGGTTTTTGAGCTATTTTGAAAAAACTAAAAATGTGCATTTTAGAAAAAGGGCTGTAGTTTTTTTATTTTAAATAAGTTTCGGAATCTGTAAAAACATTATAAAGGCAACTTTTTAAGAGCAATGCATAACTATATTCAAATTTTAATTTGGACGTTTCAGTTTTGAGATACCATTATGAGCTTTCGTTTTTCTTATGGTGGCTATTTTGTTTTTGCACATTTTTAAAGAACGATTTTTTTCCTTTAAAATAATGTATAATAATTTATAGACATTTTGGATTTTTATGTCAAAAATCGTCAAAATTAATTTTTGTAGGAGTTGGCCATGACTACGGATGCCATTAGCTCTAGAAACAATTGCCATTTAATTTTTAATAGGGACCCGTGTTGCGAAAGGTATTACAAGTTTATTTATAACTTTTATTAACTTATGTAGCCAAACAAAAATAGATATTTACCTATTGGTACATTTAAATATTTAATAACAATGTTAAGCTACAAAATTTATAACAAAAATAGGTTTATAAAATTACAAACAGTTTTTTTTTAATTTTATTTTTATAACATACAACCTAACTCATAGTCTTCAAATTGTCACGAGCACCATTATAAAACTAAATTAAACTTACATACTTGTCTCTAAAAAAACAATGTACTTTTCACTTATTCTTAATAGGTACCAATTTAATTGCACATGAGAGTTTAAACAAAATATTATTAAAAAAATAATATAAAATTTTATACAAACAAGCATTAAAAAATATTTTGTAGATTGTAAGATACCCTGATTTTTATAATACATGAGCTTCCATCAAAGAGTTAAACTTTCTTTAAATATTGTATTTTTTTAATAACTGTGGTAATCATTTAATAAAAATTAAAAATTAGCAAAAAAATATGTTATAATTTAAAATTGTAAGTTGGTTTTAAGTGTGGAGAACATTGTTTTTCACATATTATTATGTAAGTAGAACTTTGTTTTTCAGCTGGCCAATGTGCCAATTGAAAGACACATGAATTTGGTTTTTGTATGTTTTTGTTATGGGTAATTAAATTAAAAAAAAAAAAAAATCCACCACCGCTGTTTTTTAATCGCTAACATGAAGTTAAAGTGGTCCATTCTAGTACACTACATAAAGTGTTGAAAAAAGTAACTTTTTTAACATATTATATCAAGTAGACTGGAGCGTGTTTCTAATCAGATTGGCATTTATTTATGTATAAATTTTGATTTAAGAATTGTTCTCATTATTTACCTAGGTATTTTTGTCAATATCATTGTTTACTTAGGTTGAGAAAAATTAATTCTCGTTAGGGAATGAAGTAAATATTAGAAATTTCTCAGGTTAGCAGTAAAAAAAACAATTATGGTTTTAGATGTTAGCTGCTACTTTCAGTCTGTAACACCCAGTATATTAAGCCGATAAATTTGCGACATATCCAAGGCATAAACAAACAAAAGCAAACCATTATAATTACTAAATAATTTGTCTATGTTAAACATTATTTATGAATTAAACAATCCGTTGAGTCTGCCTTTAACAAGTAACCATTAAATCGAGATTTCCCAACGGTGATTAACAGTATGAAAAGGAAAGTTAAGATGGAGATTATATTGTCGAGCCCGAAGGCCGTTCGACTGTACATTGTTCGATAAATGGAAGGTGCAAGCCGATGGTGAGTACCATCGAAATGTAAAATGGTACTTTACGTACAAATGATGGTATATACGGAAGGTCAGTGTCGTAATTGGGTCATAGAGAGGCGTTATTGACTGTGCAGCACTTCCTTTATTCTACGAGTGTCTATTAACATCTTCCTATTTACCTTTAGTAGTTTTGCAAAAAAACATCAAGAGTTCGGTAACTCACTAAAATATGTTACTTATATTAAAGAAGGTGATCTGCAAACCGCAGTTTTTGACAAAGTCAACCTAACCGAGTTATGTATGGGATATTATATTTTAGATAGGTAGTGTTCTATCCGAAAG
>JACEGR010006100.1:0-64907 GCA_014170235.1 Listronotus bonariensis
AGAAAATATCGCATGTGAAATGGCCAACCAAATCAAAAAATTATGTTATATTTTCATTATCTCTACCGTTCAAAACTATATTAAGTGACATAGAAATCCAAACACCCAATTTAAATGGTTTTTATTTTAATGAAATTTAGTGAATTTATTTATCTTACTGTAAATAACAATTGATAAAATTTTCAGCCTTATCAGTTCGACATTCCGGTTTTTGTACTGTTTTTTTTTTTTAAATTCACTAACGATCTAAAAATGAATATTGCAGCCGCAGTAAAGATCTAAATTTGGCGGATTTTGGTTGTTGACATTCTTTACGATTGGTTACGATGCCTAGAGTACGAAGACCTGTACGATTTCGTCAACTTAGTGAGTTTGACAGGTGCCGTATAGTGGGACTTCGGGAAGCTGGACTTCTTCGGGAAATTGCAGTTAGAGTGCAAAGAAGTGTAGACACTGTGGTTAGGTGTTGTCAGGCATGGCTTCAAGAAGGCCGTACGCAAAGAGCAAGGGGCACTGGACGCCGCCGTAGAACAACAGATCGTGAAAATCGCCGCCTAAGATTATTGGCCTTAAGGGACCGTTTCTCCACTACCAGGTCCATTGCAAATGAATGGTTTGCAGAACACGGAAGACCTATTGGCATGCGAAGTGTTTACCGACGAATGAGAAGTTTTCGCCTGTTTTCATACCGGCCACACTGGGTCCTCCCTTTAACTGGAGAACACCGACGTAATCGCCTTGAGTGGTGCAGACAACGGTCACTCTGGGATCAGGAATGGAACAGTATTGTCTTTAGTGACGAGTCTAGATTTTGTTTAGGCATGCACAATGGTCGAGCCAGGGTTAGAAGGCGACGTGGTAAAAGGAGGAATCCACAGTTTTTTGTTGAAAGACATGTTCATCACACTGTTGGAGTTATGGTTTGGGGTGCTATAGCTTATGGCTCCAGGTCACCCTTAATATTCATCAGAGGTAACATGAACGCGCAGCGTTATATCCAAGAAGTTCTAGAACCCCATCTTTTACCCTATCTTGACACTCTGGCAAATCCAACTTTCCAACAAGATAATGCCTCGACCACATGTTGCAAGAGTCACAATAGACTTCTTTCAACGTAATGATGTCACATTGTTACCATGGCCACCAAGATCTCCCGACTTATCCCTAATTGAGCACGTGTGGCTATGATGGGTAGGAGATTTCAACGTCCTCCTCAGACTCTAGAAGCACTTCGAGAGGAGTTGGTGGTTGCCTGAATGAGATACCACAGGAGGACATTGACCACCTGATCAGAAGCATGCCTAGGCGTGTTGGAGAATGTGTAACACATCGGGGTGCATCCACACATTATTAAAGGTAAAAGGCTTTAAACCAATGCAATCATTTTGAAATTTTTATCATTTACTTATTATGCTTCATTAAGTACTTATACAAATTTTTATTAAAATAAAACCATTTAAACTGGGTGTTCGGATTTCTATGTCACTTAGTATATAAGCACTAAGTTTAGTGTCGAAAATAAAATAGACATATATCTTCTATTTTTTAAATTTGAATGGCCATATTTCCAAAACTATAAGAGATAGATATATCAAATGTGGTATTTTCTTAAAACTCCTTAAAATATATATTTAATGGTGATGCAATATACAGGGTGTTCCATTTAAAAATGCCAGTTTACTCATCAAATTCCTGAGGATGGCCATATTTCCGAAAATATTAAAAAATTTGATATACCACATAAGGACTTTTTTAATGGTCTTTGATAGATCTTTCGAATAATATATATATATATATATATATATATTATATATATATATATATATATATATATATATATATATATATATATATATATAACATACAGGGTGTTCTATTAAAAAAGTATTTTTGCAATATATCGAAAACCCGATGTTTAATTGTTTTTTTGTTGGTAGCACGTTAATCAGCGGAAAAAATGCTACCACTTTGCTAATTTAACCGACTTCGTATCTCCAATAACAAAGAAGCTAGCAATAGGGCCGACCTTAAAATGATCACCCTGTATTTGCTCCCTAAACACGAATCTGTGGTTAGAATTCGGCCATCAAGTCACAATTTTTTTCTAAACTCATTTCGTCAGAAAATGGAACGTGGGGACCAAGAAATGCCATAAGTTTCTCGGTGTATTTTTAGGTCCTAAACAAGAATCCGTAGTTTGTACTAGGGCTGGCAAAAACCGGAAAAAACAAAACCGGTTGACCGGTTTTTAAAAACCGGTTTCGGTTAAAATCAGTTAACCGAATATTTAAAAACCGGTATTAAAAACCGATATTAAAAACAGGTTTTAAAAACCGGTATTAAAACCGGTTTTTAATACCGAAAAACCAGAAACAGTTTTTAAAACCGAAAACGGTCTTTAAAACACAGTTAACAGAAAATCGGAAAGTAATTATTCTCTATTAATCTTTTTGCGTTGATTACGGATTTGCCCATAAGCTGTGGTGTTAAGTGATAATCATTATTCATCCTAGAATATTTTTCAAAAGAAATTGGTTAAATATAAATAAGAATAAAAATATAACATCCCTGTTAATAAGATGCAAGATTCTAAAAGGTGATGTAAAATTCCATACATACATACATAATTTATTTTTTCCTCTTTATTTAAAATTGGTATTCTATTTTCGGTGTTTTTTCTTGGTTTATTGATTAATAAAAAACAGAAAAGGAAAAGTGGTGATTTTTAAATTTTAATTTAGTGTATTATTATAGTAAGTTGTAGTTTTTATATAAACCGCAATCAACCAAAACCTATTAATTGATATTCGAAGAACCGCTTTTCGATTTTGGTCCGATTATCCAAAAAACGGTATTTGAAAACCGCTTTTTCAAAACCGGTTAACCGGTATTCGAAAACCGGTTTTCGGTTTTAGCTAAAACCGCGGTAAACCGAAAACCGGTTTACCGAAAACCAATTTCGGTTGCCAGCCCTAGTTTGTACTCCAACACCCATCAATATTTATAAATTTTTGAAAACTGTTAAAATTGCGGATTTTTCCAATGAGGATATAGGAGAAAAGAGAAACAGTTGTAATGCCCCATAAAGAATGGCACAAGCATGCGATTTTTGATATCGATCCCTAATTATTCACAAATCGGATAACTCCATTTTGGTTCCAAATTAAAGGTAGTTACTTGAACTAATTTAAGATCTAAATTAAAAAGAATTTCTATGGTTTCTTTATTTAAAATTACTTCAAAAACATGCATCTACCTCACAAATGATTTAAAAAACTTGCGAACGGTTTTGATTTTAATTTCTTACTATTAGATATTTCTAAATAAAGCTTTCTGATAAATTTTGATAGGTACTCAAAAAAATGCGTTAAAAAATTATGAGCTATGGGAAATTTTATTCATAGGTAAGAAGACATGCTGCACACGCATCCAATGTAATAAAGCTACACAGCCAGAGACAACAATGAGACTAGTAACTGGTCCTAACAATTTGTCCATTGTATTTATCTCTTTCTGGTTTAACGCAAGTTCCAATAAATATGTCTTTGTCTTTCATCATGGCAGGCTATCGTAGATGGAGCAATCATCGCTTTGCCCTGGTTGCCAAGTTGTTTACAATTTCTGCATGTAAACTTTAATGTCCTTTTTGGCTCGCATCTAATTAAGAGAAAGAAAATATACCATGAATCGAATATTTTTAACTTGACAAACGTTGCCGCAGGCAGTCACGCCGAAATGTTATTCGACATTTGTGTTTGATATTTTTCAATGGCCTCAATTACCTTTAATTGGAGTTTGAATAATGACTTTTATTAGTGATCACAGTGTATATATTAAATTTGTGCTTTTCAACAGAAAACATAAGGTAATATTGACATGGTTATCTGTAAGAAAAAATCTTTATAAAAACCAAATAAAATGACATTTTTAATTAGGTGTGTGTAATTATTGAACTAAACCCCAATATTTTATATTAATAGGAAACAAAAACAATTACCTAACATTAAGGGCAAAAATAGCACAGCTATATAATTTGAACTTGGCGGGCAAACGATAAAGTCGACTCACGCGCCATCTGCGTTTACCTTCCTTGAAGACAGACAAGGAAGGCCCAGCAGCTATCTCTCTCTCGGATAATTTATTTACATTTAGTTGCTCGTCTCATTCTTGTTTCTGACACAGCTTTTCCCGATGTGGCAGATGGAGGTGCTGTACGGCCGTTTTTACCTTCGGGGATCGAGTATAGATTCACGCGAAATTGGCGGCATCTTTCTTCTGACGCAAAGCTTTAAGAGCGAAGATACCTATAGCCTGAAGTTTTGGTGGTGTGCACGTGTTTTCGTAATGGCCGGGGACGGTGGTGACCTCCGCTTAAAGCGTCAGTTATGACACTGACCGGTTATACATAATACCAGTAGCAGTTCTTGGTTTGACGGCTGTCAATTTATGCATCGCATCGATTATTATTTTGGATGTTTTGAAATTTCTGGGAGCCACGAGCTTGATTATTCAGATTTTTCACCGGCGAAGCCCTGGAAAGCATAGTCCGGAAGGGGAAGAGCTGGCGAATTGCACCATAAGGAACCAGAGCCAAGAATTAAAAAAAAATTGTGCCATTTCTCGGATTTCAAATTGCTCGTCTCTCCTTGTCTATCCTTTTGGATTTTTTCTCAGTTTATTGAGGACAGGAAAACTGAAACCTGATGATCAATATCCGACCATGGATTAGTGTTTAAGCCTCAAAAACACATCGAAAACCATAGACCTGTGGGTTCGATACTTTATTTATTTTTTTAGAGTAGTATAATTATTTACGACCTGTTGAAAAACATCACATTTATCTATTTTTATATCAATTATGCTTTGTAAAATATTGCCTATAAAAAATAACTCTAAAACTGTACATTGTCAGCATTCCCGTATCCGACACTGCTTACAACTATTCACTCCTTCCACATTATAGCTTTCCACCTGAATTGTACAACTAAATATGGGTATTTGGCTTTTTATTGAAGACGTTGCACTTTGTATGACAAAGTCTCTATCACAGTATTCATCTGAAACATGAATGTAAAATAATTAAATTTGAATGCTTCAACTTTTATTTGCTCTAAATAGTTTGAAAACGCAACAATAATACAAGATTTTGGAAAAATGTAAGCAAATCCAAGGTTAGTTTATATTTATAAGGTTGCGACATATCCTCAACTTTTAGGCGGTTCGAGGTCGGGGACGCAAGGAAGGGCACCCAACGGAGAAAAGTTGGCAAGACTGGGTAAAATCAAAGCTGATGATCAATCCAGTGGCGTCTAGAATTTGCGCATTTCATTTTACATTGTTTTGGAAGTGATATTAGTTGAAAGATGTAATTCCAAATGTTTTGTATTTAAAGTAAAAGAATTTACAACTTAATAATAATTAAAAACTGTTGTGTAAACGGTTGTTCTACTAATACAATAAACTGTATATCTCCGGCACTGACCAACATGGCCGAAAAATGGGAGATGTGACGTCATAACACGTCAAAGCAATATGGCCGAATGTCGCGACCCTATATAGACCGACTTTGGGTCGTTCGGACTTTTTCAAACTCCGTTTTCTCTAAAACTAAAAAAGATACGTTATGGGTATACCAAAGGTTTTAGGTCAGGAATGACTTGTAGAATTTAAATTCTAAATAATATTCAGGGTGTTTAATTTAAAATATCAAAAGCTTTAATCACTTCCGGTTAAACCGGAAGTAGTAGGCAGAAACTATTATATCCAAAATTGGCATCTCATGACACACTTTAACATCCTAAAATAAGAAAAAGTACACTATTTTACTAAAGGAAATTAAATGCTGAATAGTAATTTCGTTGTCACCCAGTATAGGATATTTTATTTCAAATAAAGAAATCGATATTAACTTCCGGTATAACCGGATGTGCTAGAACCGTCAAAATATTTTAGTAGTATGTCACTCACTGATTCTAGTCATCAAATTTTTAAAAAATTCAAAGCTTACTTTTCGAAAAATCGATCATAGCATTTTCTCTTGGGACACACTGTATAAGCACAAATTATCAGAATACTCAGATGCGAAACTAAGCGTGTTCGTTGAAATCTCTCACCACTATCGTCCCTCCCACTGCGTGGTGGATATACACCCCACGATTTAGTACGTGACCTAATGCTCATCTAGATGTCAGTTAGTCCCATACTTTTGTTGGTATAGAACGTGAGCATAAGTTAGTTAATTGTGTTTAGTGGTTTGTGAACTTTTATATTTTTATTATTAAAGTGTTAGTATAGTGTCTTGTTAAATTTTTTACCGTTTAATATGGGATATAAATGTGTATATTTATTCTGTTCCTCCATCACCGGAAGCGGATCACTTTTAGATTCCCAAAGGACCACTATTATTTTAAGACTATTTAACATAAATACAAAGCTTTTACAAATTACTTAGATATGTTATTAAAGTTATTGATATTAATCAGTATGTGCCTAAACAGAGGAAAATATTTTTTTATTTATAGCCGCACTGCCATTTAAAAACTATATTTAAAATTTAAAAAATGAGGTGTTTTTTCAGTATTTTAAATAATTACATACTTCCAAATCGAAAAAAAAAATTAATTAGGTTTGGGTATTACTAAGGCAACATCTGCATTGCTTTAAAAGAATGTGTCGGGGTTTCTTTTGAAACTTGTGTTATTCGGCTTTCAATTATTCTGTTTCAATCCCCAGTTACACAAAACTTTTTAATACACAATTAAGCTAAAAACGGAATACCATTAATTAATTTAATAACCAGTTTTTAGGCAAGGTTTTTTTTTAAATGGTTTTTGTTAAACATTCTAAACCTCCATTAGTTTAATCGTTTTTAAGAATGTTTTGTGCAACCAGGTATAGACATTTTAGTTACAAGTTGATCCAAAAGTGACATCTACTAACAAGATTTTACCGTTCAAGAATGGGTAAAATGTTTGAGTTTGTAAATTTCAATTAGTGTATTATTCTTTTGTTGCGTTTTCCACATAAAAAAAGCTGCATATTTAGATACTATAAAAGTCTATCTCTCCCTTAGCGCCTTGGTGCGGTTTAACCTTTTAGAAATTTAAAATATTAAGATCCATACATTGGTGCAGATGTTTTGTGCTGATTTATTCTTTCTCAAGGTCACTTAGAAACAAGTATGCGTAATTTGCGGCACTTTCGCATCTATATATTCTGATAATTTGTGGTATAAGTCTCTACTTACCGACAGCCAAATGGGCAGTCACAACATTCCTCCCTGGAGCTAACGACCATATGTTGACGTCATGGACATGCCTAACGCCTACTATTTGTCTTAATTCACAACACTATTTTTTCCCTCGTAACAGGACTGCCTTGCATCAGCAGCCATATCGGAGTCTCTGCCGACTTTGGCCAAGTCGTAAAAATTATAATCACAGAAAATATAAGAGTACATATGGGATCTGCCGCTTGAGCATCTGGAGGAAAACTGAAACAAAAATGGAGTAGTCAGTAAAAATGCAGATCTAGCCATTAAAACAACGTAAAGTGTTTATAGACCGTGAGCCAGATGCAAAATTTTGTATTCCCTCTCAGTCCATGAACTCGTAAAATGCTTCAAAGAAAGTTGTACATGAATCGTTGTGACGCGTCAGCTGGCGTCTCCGATGGTGGAATTGACAGGGTGCTCCAGAAAAAGATCCATATTAAACTTGTGTTTTTAAAATGGAACACCCTGTGTATCAGTTTATTTGTGGATTGTAAGGTAAAAATAATGTAAGTTTTATGAGCGATCCCTATAAACTATAACAAAGCTGAACTGGTTTTAGAATATTTGGGATTTTGAAAAAATCATGACAAAAACAAAATTTTAATATATTCTACTTTACTTAGGGTTGACTTTTTAAATTATGTTGTACTGCTGGAAGTGTACAACATCACCTACCATTAAAATTTTCTACTAGAAATTATACAGGTGTCTAGAAACTAATATTTATTATTATATTAATTTCTGGACACCCTGTATATTTCAGTAAAACATTTAAATGTAGGTGATGGTACAGTTATTATTCAAGCAAATCTAACATATTATACAAAGTCAAAGCATAAGTAGGTAAGATATATTAAAATTTTATTTTTTGTCAAGAGCTTTCAAAAATCACTAAATATCCTAAATATCTTAAAAACTCTACATTTTTGGTATAGGTATCGCTGATAAAATTTATCTTATTTTTACTTTTATAATCGAAACTGAGACTTATATACAGGGTGGTCCACTTAAAAAACACAAGTTTAAAATGGATCTCTCTTTTGGGGCACTCTGTATAATTCCAACTTGAGTGGTCATGCAGAGAAATTGTAAATAATGGTCAGTTTGGATTCTCTGATAATAGGTCTACAACTGAGAACTTGGCGACATATAAGATTGACTTGTTGGAAGCCTTGGAGAGGGGCCATCAGGTAGGCACAATCTACACTGACTTCTCCAAGGCTTTCGACAGGGTGAACTTTAAGATTCTTTTGGCAAAGCTCGTAGGTTTGGGCTTTTCTCAGGGACTTATTAAATGGTTAGGTAGTTTTCTTACAGGTAGAATGCAGGCTGTGAGATTAATAATAATGTCTCAAGAGTATTTGAGGTTACATCTGGTGTTCCCCAGGGGTCTCATTGCGCTCCCCTTCTGTTTGTGTTATTTGTGAATGATCTGACTGACGTATTACGTCATTCAAAGGGTCTAATGTTTGCTGATGACTTAAAATTTACAAAGTGGTTGAGACGGGGGGGGACGCAGTGGAACTTCAGGAGGATCTGAATGCGTTCTGGCAGTGGACACAGTCGAATCATCTGTTTTTAAATATAAATAAATGTTATTATATCAGTTTTTTCGAAGTCGTGAAAGAATTCCAACAAAGTACTCAATAGATAGTGTGGATTTTATTTTTTATTATATTATTTATTTTTACTATACTAAGACTTCAAAGGATCTTGGTGTCTGGTTTGATGAAAGGCTAACTTTTGTTGAGCATATTTCCAGGGTGAGTCTTAAGGGAATGAGAATGTTGGGATTTGTATTGAGAAATTGTTTTCAATTTTCAATTAAGACAATAAGAAATCTATATTGTTTACTTGTTAGATCGAATGTGGAATATGCCACCGTGATATGGTCTCCTTTTTATTACAACCATAAATATGTGATTGAACGTGTTCAACACAAATTTTTAAAATTTACTGCTTTTAAGTATGGTCTGTGTATGGAGAACTATCATAGAGTGGACATGTTGAATGTGTTAAGGTTGGCAACACTTGAGAGAGAGGCTACTCATGTTTGATGCATGTTTTATTTTTAAATTAATAAATGATATTACTAATTGCTTTCAGTTGCTGGCTTTGATTCGATTGAATGTTCCTAATAGATGTTTACGACATGTGGAGTTATTCTACATTCCCTTCCATTCAACAAACTATGGCGCACACTCCCCTATAGATAGAGCTTTAAAATACTTTGGATAAAAATATTAATATTTTTGATTGCAGTCTCTCTGGCTTTAAACGAAGACTGTTGTGATAAATAATGTGATACTGAATAATTATATATATATATATATATATATATATATATATGTATTTTTTTAATTTATTGTTCTACTGTAATTGTTCTGAAATGTGATCCTTTAGCTTTATTTAGTTTTTTTTAAGTATACTTATATTTTATTATTGTTTCCATCATCTGTTTGTTATTATATTTATATTGTTAACTTTTATAAAATGGGGTTACCCGTAAATTTTGTAATAAATAAATAAATAAATAAATAAATTCCACCATCAGCGCAGCTGCTGACGCTCACAACACTTCAGGTACAACCCTCTTGAAGCATTTTACGAGTTATGGACTGAGAGGAAATTCGTCACGAAAATCTGTCGCAGGCTCAAGGATCATTATTAATTAAAAAAATACAAACTTTCAGATACCTTTATAATTAATGCAGCTAATAATACACCCAGACTCTGCAACAAATCACCCAAAACGTGAGCAGCAGCCGCCCTCACGTTAATATTGTCCGGCCCTGGAATAGAGGGTCCGTTGAGAATGTGCGTGGCAAACACCATGTAGAATTCCACCCATACTAAAAAACAATACAGGGTCTTTAAGTTCAATTCTTAATTAGGTTAGAATCTTAAAAACTATAGGATTTACTATGTTTATTAAAATGGTCGGTTAATAACTCGTTTTAAAAACCTTGAAAAAAAAATTACAAGGGCTTAAATCTGGAGAGCGGGCTGGCCACTCCAAATCGCCCCTCAGTGGGATGTACTATAATAAATTTGAAAACTATATTGTACTGCGAAATCAATTATACAAGTTTGCTTACACAATATTGACTAGTAATCCCAACTGATGCAACAAATAATCATAGTATCTGGATCGATATCATATTCCTCCTTGTACAACCTTCTTAAAGCAAGCACCAAAAAAACTGCTGCCAGGAACCATATTGTCAAAACACTAAAACAAATAAATGAGAGTGAATTTCGGTAAAAAAGTATATACAGTGTCCCAAAATTAGTGAACAATAGTTCTAGGTCTGTCTGAATTCGGTACACAAGTGATTCAGTCGTGATGCTTAAAGAATTTCGGACTTCCATTGTACTTTTTTATTATTTACACAACGTTTCGGAGAGTCCTATCTCTGTCCGTTTTCAAGTGTAAACTTGAAAACGTTCATAGACTAAGTAAAGTGCACTGTAAAAAAGAAAGTCAAGAAGACAAATTTCTTGGCAAATAAATGAAGATTTTAAGAATGATTTTTATTTTTGAAAAACCAGTGCCACACTATATATTATTTGAAAAATCTCCAGTATACATCCCGTTCGGACGCCACTGGTAAAAATAATTAAAACATTTTATATTAAAAAATGCCTGTTGGTGCTTAGTAGGTGCATGTCAAATTTCATGAAAATATCCCAAACAGCTTTGTAGTTATATTAAGAAACATATGTTTGTCTTAAAATTTTAACATCCTTATAGCTTAAAAAGTTAAGAGGTTTGAGACAGATGTTCACATGAACTTTTTCTCTAAAATAAGCTAGAGAATTTAGATCCTGTATTTATTAGCCATCAATTAAATTACACCCTGTATAAAATCATTGATTTTTCCCAAAAACTTGGAAAATTGCTCTAATTTCTACAAAAACAAACTTTAATAAAAAAATAGTGATTTATATAACAAAGTTGCATAAAGTGATACTTTTTTCCCATGACGTAACAAAAAAGACACTTTATGCATGTGTTTATCATACCATATTTTTGTTGTGTGAATTTGAAAGGAGAATATCTGAGCTAGTTGCCATGAAACAATTAAACATCTAATAAAAGAATTTATGCGAAAAATATCTAGCGGTTTATCTTCCTTACATTTTGAAATACCGGAACACCCGGCCATATTATGTGATTTCGGTTACATGCTTGAAAATTCTAAAGCCTTTTTCTAGTATAGGGTGTTACACGTATCTAAAAGTTAAGTGTTTCGAAAGCAATGGACAATTAGAGAATCAGTGATAATGTTCACAGCTTATCTCTATTAAATGAGGCTGAAGTGCGAAAAATGTCAACAATGGGACACGTGAACAGAAAATAATAGTTGAAACAAAAAGTAACTAGTATTATTGTGAAAAGCGTGTGGGTTGCGATGTGTACAAAAATATGGCACAGAGCACCCCAACGATTTTTCACAATAATACTAGTATTTTTTGTTCACTATCAATTTTCTGTTTCTATTAAGAATTCTTAGATTGAAACATTCAGGAATACTCAAGTGGCAACACATCTGTGATAAGATTTTTTGTATGTCAAGCAACCCACGTTTTTCACAATAATACTAGTATTTTTGTTCACTATTATTTTCTGTTCACGTGTCCCATTGTTGACATTTTTTGCATTTCAGCCTATTTAATAGAATAAGCTATAAGACATTTTACTGATTTTCAATTGTCCATTGCTCCGAAACTTTTAACTTTAGACATGTAACACCCTATATGAAAAGGTTTAGAATTTTCTAGAGAATCCAAAAATCACATAATATACCGGAGTGTTCCATTTAAAATAAGGAAGATAACCATATTTTTTTCGTATAAATTTTTTATTAGATGTTCAATTGTTTTCATGGCAAACTGCTCATATTCTCCTCTAAAATTCTACAACTTTTGTATAAACCGTTTTTCAATATCTTTTGAAAATAAAGAAATTACGAGGGTGTTTACCCTTCGTTGGACAACCCTGTACTTACTTTATGTAGAAATAATACTAAAATATTATAATATTCCTTTTCAATTTCTTAGTCATCCAAATTCATTATTACTATTAATTTTCAATTATTTCTATTAAATTTATTTGCAAACTGTAAAATTTTAAAACTAGTTACACATGAACTAAAAGAAATAATTTCAAAATCAAAGGTAACTTAAACATTTGGTTTAGTTGATGTCGCGTTTACTGTTACATTGCATACATTGATATTTAAGTTTATCGCAGTAGGCATTGAAACAAAACACTAATTCAAAGTGTGAAAAAACAGTTCCAAGTGTTAAAAAAGTTATTTAACACTTTATGTAGTATACTAGAATGGAGTACTTTAACTTCATGTTAACGATTTCAAAAAAACATCATTTTTTCAACGGTCGTGAAAAATATATTTTTCTTAGTTTTGGGCTAAAGCAACTAAAATTTAATATGGAGAAGTCAGACAAAAAATCGTGTTGACCAATGCAATTAAAATAAATAAAGTTAGCGATTATAAAAAAACCTTTAGAGACATTTTTGCACCTCTTAAAATAACAGACGTTTTTTGGCCTCCTTATGGTTATCGTTATTAAACATAACGATTACGGCAGCAGTTTTTAGACAGAGATTTTGCAGCCTCTTTTAAGAAATATATCTTACGTCTGCGCTTTCGACACATAACCTTATTTTTTGCCTGTGGTTCACCGATTTTAAAGTTAACGAAAAATAAGTGCTTACTTTTATTCTTCTATATTGATATTTAAATATATGCTAACAGTTCTTTTAATTTCGTTTTTTAAAGCTAGCTGTAAACAATACAGTATAAGCAAAAAGCAAAACACAAAAATTAGGGTTAGGTTTGGTAGTAGAATAAAAAGCAAGTGTGCCACATTGTAACATGTAAAATTAATTACTGATTAAAAATATCCTTAAAAATGCAAGTCCCTTTGAATTTCTAACACTATTTGATTTTTATTACTGCTATAGATTTCTCACTAATTAGAGCCTAGGTATAAATGATATCTTAATTAATACGGCATTAAAATTTTAACCTTTTAAATAATTGATTTTAAAATTTCTACAATCCGGCAACCACGCAGCTTAACAATAACGATAACCATAACGATAAGCTCTTCGGTATTCATCCGTAATTAAAGGAGTCCGGTATGGTTAATAACGATAACGGATGATGTTTGCGCTACTGCGCAGTCTCAGAATAACGTTAACCACAACGGCATTGCATAATAAGAGGTGCAAAACGTCTTTTTATCACATTTAGATAAACGTTAAAAAAATGTATGTCAACATTTTTATCAACTTAATCATATTATTTTAATAAAATTTTGTCTATTCAATTCAGACAAACAAAATTCCATAATGTAATTTAATTAATGTATATTATTAAAAACCCTATTAATCTTTGCCTAAATCAGTTACAAATATTTGTTATTACGTCGATAGATCTCGTTACTTGTTTTTTATTTTACAGAAGGAACAGTTTAAAAATGTAAATTCGGTGCTCTTTGATAAGAAAAAAATCACAAAAAGTTTAAAGCAAATAAATCGACACGCTTGTTTTCGCGGCCGCCTTTGCTATATTTCTTTTATGATGTGCCGGTTGATGCACCTGGTCATCGCACTATGGGATAGAAATTCATTTTTTGGTCAAAATTCTGAAACTTACCAATCTAACTTAAAATGAGGTGCTTTTTACTGAAAAATTATTATAAATTATTACAAATGCTTTTTGGAAACCTAAAACTTATTATATGTTATTATAAATTTACACCCCCTTAACATTATTATTTTTTATTGTAGAAAATAAACTAAAATGTCAGGTTGTTTGGTTAATTTGGTAGTATTCTAATCAGTAATCCGATGATTATTATCTCATATGATTTTTTTAAATGGAATACCCTGAATATTATACCACCACCAAAAAAATCTTTTAAAATGCTTTAAAAAATACTACATTTGATGTGTCTATCTCACTTAGTTTCGGAAATATGACCATCCAAATCTGAAAAATAATTTTAAATTATTCTTAGAAGCGTAATAGAGATACATCTTCCCAATTTTTTTAATTTTTAACGTATAAAATAAATAAAAACACTGTTTTGTTGGGTAGATTCTGCAGAATCCATATCTTTCATCAGAATGCTTTTATCTTTTAGGATATACAGTGTAGGACAAAACATATTAAATTTTAAAATGGAAAACCTTGTAAATTATAAAAAAATCTTGTATCTGTCCTTATACTCAGAAGTAGCAAAAAGTAGGAAGGCAATTGTAAGTACAAAAACTAATAAAGAAAAAGTTAAAAAATCTTTGACAAAAGTAGCGAGACTTCGCGAGACTGCATCGGAAACACAACAATAGCTCTTATTATTTAAGCCCTTTTACTTTTTTAGTAAAGAAGGCTAATAATAAACTAAGTAGATTAAATGTTGTATATTTATGTTTACTTAAAATACATTTTCAAGTTTCTTATTACCCCAATAAAAGTCGTCATATCCTTTTATAATTTTGCGTACATGTAGTTTGGAGTATCTACTTTGAAATACACTGAATGAGCCATTAAAATTTCAAAGTTGCTTTTTGGCCAAAATAATGGATTTCTATCCCATAGTGTATAGGCGCGTATTTTCAAAAGGTACTGAATTTGCGCTTTTAAAATGTTCTTACTATATTTTTTAAATAAAATAATACTTCTGTAAATTGCATATCATGATTTTGGTAATTTTCTAGAAAGTTGCGGCTACTCCGATTTTGACGAAATTTGGTATACAAGGGTTTTTAGGGCGCTGATCACGAATTTTTTGGCGGAAACCAGGCGCGCAACTAGGATTTTATTTTTATTTTTTTCTAAAAAATGAGATACAGGACCAACACCAAACATACCCGATACTATTGGCCTATTTTGAAATTTGCGAGAAAAAAGTTAGTTTTTTGGTTAGCCCCCACCCCAGACAAAATCAAAACTTTTAAAGGCCAATCCTCCAGGTAATTTTTTTCATGAATTTGATTAAATTTTATCGACAAATATCAAATTTTATGAAATTATCTATATTATTCAACAAAATAGTCAGTTGAAATTATTTTACTCTGCAAGTTTTTTATGCGAGACTTTTAAAAGCCTCTATTTACAAGATAAATTAATAGTTTAAAAAAACTAAAAAAACACGCTTTTTATATGCAACTGAACTAAAAATTAAAAAATAATTTTTCATTAAAAATATTTTCACTTCATAGTAAAAAGCGTGGGGTGCTTAATATATTAAATGTTATAATTATTATATTTGCCAATATCTATGATGGAAAAGTTATGAAAAAATAGTAAAATGCACCCCACGCTTTTTACTATGAAGTGAAAATATTTTTTTAATGAAAAATTATTTTTTAATTTTTAGTTCGGTTGCATATAAAAGCGTGTTTTTTTAGTTTTTTAAACTATTAATTATTTTTCATTTTTTAGTTCGTTATATTGCACAAAATTCTTAATATAACAGTAAATTAGAACATACTATTTAATTAAGCAGCAAAAGAAAATAACCAGCCCCTATGAAATGACAATGGTAGCAAATTTTAAAATTTGCAAAAGATTGCAACTCACTAAAAAATTTCTTCATTAAGTAGCAAAGTTTCAAATTTTGCCAACAGATGGCAATCCAGGCAATGTTTGGACCGTTGCCAACATTTTGCAATCCACTAAAAATGTCTTCTTCATTTAATAGCAAAGTTTGAAATTTTTCCAACAGATGGCATCCTAGGTGTTGTTTTTATAATATAATGGAATTTTTTTTCCTGGCGATTAAAAAAAAGATAAAGGGATACTGTTTGCAGATTATTGCATTGTCATGGGTCCTTAATACGTGTGCAAAGTTTCAAAGAAATCGAATAGCTGGAAGTTGGTTAAAATTAGGCTCAAAGATTCCGTTACATAGGCAGCCAGATAGATAGTTACAACCCAAGTTAATAAAAGCGTGTTAAAAAGGCAGATATTTTTGCGAAATTTAAGATTTGTCAATAAAATTTGATCAAAATTACGAACAAATACAAATAGAGAATTTACTTTTAAAAGTTTTGATTTTCTCCGAGGGGGTGGAGGGGTGGGCGGGCTTGTAACTAATTTTATTCGAATTTGCCAAAATATCTCTTGGTTTGTGTCTTAAATTGGACAACTTATTAAATTGTTTATGTTTTGTCAATAATTTTTTTTTTGTTTCTTCTCTTTTTGTTTTTAATCCTCTTTTGTATAGTGTTTATTTTTTAACAATGATTATTTAGTTAAATCTCTTAGGTGGGTATATTATTTATGTTTATTATATTTTGCATCTATAGATATAGGCATGTACTTTTAATGGCATGTGAGTGGAGCAAACCCAAATCTTCTGATTCATTTTGCTTCCACTCATATGCCAAATATATTATATTTTCGGCAATTGTATACAATTAGTAATTTGTCATTTCACTTGGTTCGTTTGTTAAATAAATAAATAAATTCAGTGATGGGACAACCTGGACAAAACAGGAGAAAATATGGGTTAACAATCTAATAACCCGTCACCCATGGTACAGTGGTACTTAGGCATAAGCCCTTGTGAAGTGTTATTAAAAATAAATAATAGTTTAAAAACTAAAAAAAACACGCTTTTATATGCAACCGAACTAAAAATCAGAAAAGAATTTTTCATTACAAAGAGTTTGTATTATAGTAATAAAAGGTCAAACAATGAATCATAATTATATACCTCAAAATAGAATTATAATAAAATTTAAGATAATAACAGAATATTCACTTCAGAGTAAAAGCGTGGGTGCATTTTACTATTTTTTCATAACTTTTCCTCATAGATATTTACAAATGAAATAATTATAACATTTAATATATTAAGCACCCCACGCTTTTTATTCCGAAGTGAATTATTCTGTTATCTTAAATTTTATTATAATTCTATTTTGAGGTATATAATTATGATTCATTGTTTGACCTTTTATTACTGTAATACAAACTCTTGTAATGACAAATTATTTTCCAATTTTTAGTTCGGTTGCATATAAAAGCGTGTTTTTTTAAGTTTTTTTAAACTATTATTTATTTTTCATTTTTTAGTTCGATATATCAATTAGTTTTCTGCGGACATGTGATATTGAAATGTTTCACGAACTATTTCGTAATCTAACCATTTCATTTAAAGCTTCACTGTTGCATGGGGTTTCAGAACGCAACTACTCCGAACAAGTTTCTGTCAGCCTTTATGCTGAGAGTACGTCCGAAACTGCACGCATGCGCAGATCGCGCACTAGCTCTTTCTCTGTTACCTCCTACAGAAAATCTATAAAGGAATTTATTTATCCTGGCGATCCTAATCAGGATAACGGGATACTGTTTGCAGATTATTGCATTGTCATGGGTCCTTGATACGTGAGCAAAGTTTCAAAGAAATCGAATCGCTGGAAGTTGGTTAAAATTAAGCTTAAAGATTCCGTTACATACATACATACAACCCAAGCTAATAAAAGTGTGTAAAAAAAACATTACCTTAAAAATGCTCCCACCACTTCCGCTCTGTAAAATCCAAACGTCATGAATTTAGTAGCGGATTTTCTTGAAAGCCATATTGCCAAAATCGATATGAGAAAACCAACAAAATCCGAAAACAAATGTGCAGCATCCGTCATTACCGCCAGGCTTCCAGCGAAATAACCACCGATTAGTTCCGCTATCTGAAATTAATACAAAAATTTCTATAACAATAAAAACATGCTTTTTAAACCACATATTTTTTTCTCCTCAATTTGTCACTATTTTTTTATTCACTGTAATTTATAAACGCAAAAATGTGCTTTTTTATTTTAATCTACAAAACATGCACAGTAATTGACTTTAAATCATTTGAGCCAATAGAGGAAGCAATATATCATACAAAGAGATCGTTGTAAATAAAATAAATTTTCACTTGTAATACCACTAGTGCTAAATTTATTACCGAAATTTTAAGACCACGAATATTATGAAAATTATCCCAAGCAGCAGGCGAGGAGAGAATTTTCTTAAAATATTCGTGGCCGAGAAAAATTTCCCGGAATAATTTAAGCACGTGTGGTATTCAGTAAGAAAATTTTACACCAAGTTTGTGTTAAATAATATTCTTTTAAATTAATATTTGTAACTTTGACACGAGCTTTAAAATTTTACTATAAAATCAATATTTTCCATTTTACCAATTGTATATATGCAAATATATGTAATTTTAGAGCTTATCATTGTTTATTCTTTTATATTATATATACCTTATATTACTACAGTTGGTAAAAATAGTTTATTTTATTTTTTAGACCTATACCTTGCTTTCGTTTGCTCTTCACTTATGTCTAGTACTTCAGTCTTATGATACTATTTTACTAACTGTAGTTGTATAAAATTGTCATTTAGGGTCTTAAAACCTTACATTATTTTATATTATGTTATGTCTGAAATACTACAACTGGTACAAAATAACAATATTCTTTAATTATGTATGTGAATAACAGACATGACGTTAATACAAATTCAATGATTATGTCAAAAAAATTTCACTATAGTTCGCTCCAAGGTACCCCAAATTTCCGATAAATACTTGTGTTGTCATGGTAATGCAACCAAAACTACACATTTGATTGGTCAAAAAACAGGGATGTGGAATTTTCATTTCAATTTCAATATTGAATAACTTTGAAAGGAATAAATTTATCAAAAAATGTTAAGGAGACTTTTTGGAGAGCATAAATTTTCCAAGAATAATTATTTGTTTTAAAAAGATTTAGTAATATTGATGGTAGTTTAAAAAATCCAAAATCTGACAAAATTAAAAAAAAAATAATGTTTAAGGCGCTATTACAAGAAAAATGCCCGTTCTACAGAAATTTACTAAGAAAGTTTTTTTGTACAGAATTTAATTTCCTCCAAGAATATAAATTGGTCGAAGGTTCATGAGTGACCGTTTCGGATATTTTGTATAAAAAAATCAATAATTGTTGAAAAATTAATAATTTTAATGATTCACCTCTTAATGTTAATATTAAGACTAAAAATTTCATGCTATTTTTCTTTCGTCGTCATGTCAACAATATTTTTACAGTACCGTTGGAAAATGTGTTTTTTTTTAGCCCAGTCTAATATTGGGACTAATCAAGGTTAGTTTATATTTATAAGGTTACGACATATCCTCAACTTTTAGGCGGTTCGAGGTCGGGGACGCAAGGAAGGGCACTTCTTGGAGAAAAGTTGGCAAGACTGGGTAAAATCCAGTGGCGTCTAGAATTTGCGCATTTCATTTTGCATTGTTTTGGAAGTGATATTTGTTGAAAGATGTAATTCCAAATGTTTTTTATTTAAAGTAAAAAAATTTACAACTTAATAACAATTAAAAACTGTTGTGTAAACGGCTTTTCTACTAATACAATAAACTGTATATCTCCGGCACTGAACAACATGGGCGAAAAATGGGAGATGTGACGTCATAACACGTCAAAGCAATATGGCCGAATGTCGTGACCTTATATAGACCGACTTTGGGAACTAATAAGTATTTTTTCGCACATTTTATCAAATTAATTTATTAAGTCTGCGGAAAAGGTTATAAAAATGATTTAGGTGGATGATAACATTAAGCAAATCATGTAATTGATTTTGTGACACAAGTTCTCTTACAATTTAGGAGATAGACATAGCAAATGTGGCATTTTTAAAATCTCTTTAAATTATTTATTTAATGGTAATGTAATATACAGAGTGTTTTATTTAAAAAATGCCGGTTTACTATTAAATTCCCGAGGATGGCCATACTTCCGAAACTATAAAAAATTGGATATATCACATGAGGACTTTTTTAAAGCTCTTTGATAAATCTTTCGAATTGTGATATATTATACAGGGTCTTCCATTACAAAAAAGTACATTTTTTGTAATAAACCGAAAATCCGATGTTCAATTGTTTTTCGGTTGACAGCACGTTAATCAGCGGAAAAAGCAAGGTTAGTTTATATTTACAAGGTTGCGACATATCCTCAACTTTTAGGCGGTTCGAGGTCGGGGACGTAAGGAAGGGCACTTCTCGGAGAAAAGTTGGCAAGACTGGGTAAAATCAAAGCTGATGATCAATCCAGTGGCGTCTAGAATTTGCGCATTTCATTTTGCATTGTTTTGGAAGTGATATTTGTTGAAAGATGTAATTCCAAATGTTTTTTATTTAATGTAAAAGAATTTACAACTTAATAACAATTAAAAACTGTTGTGTAAACGGTTGTTCTACTAATTCAATAAACTGTATATCTCCGGCACTGAACAACATGGCCGAAAAATGGGAGATGTGACGTCATAACACGTCAAAGCAATATGGCCGAATGTCGTGACCTTATATAGACCGACTTTGGGTTAGTTTATATTTATAAGGTTGCGACATATCCTCAACTTTTAGGCGGTTCGAGGTTGGGGACGCAAGGAAGGGCACTCCACGGAGAAAAGTTGGCAAGACTGGGTAAAAATCAAAGCTGAAGATCAATCCAGTGGCGTCTAGAATTTGCGCATTCCATTTTGCATTGTTTTGGAAGTGATATTTGTTGAAAGATGTAACTCCAAATGTTTCTTATTTAAAGTAAAAGAATTTACAATCTAATAATAATTAAAAATTGTTGTGTAAACGGTTGTTCTACTAATACAATTAACTGTATATCTCCGGCACTGAACAACATGGCCGAAAAATGGGAGATGTGACGTCATAACACGTCAAAGCAATATGGCCGAATGTCGTGACCTTATATAGACCGACTTTCCGGAAAAAGTACTACAACTGTAACCGACGGACTCTTTGTTTGACCTCCGGACAGTGCGGACGGGCGTAGAGGACTACAAAGTTCTTCCCGGGGTGGCGGCTAGAGGTGTCGTACGAACGTTTTTTACCTTCGGGGATCAAGGAAAGATTCACGCTAAATTGACGACATCTTTCCTCTGGATCTAAGCGCTGTGAGCGAAGATTCCTATAAGCTGATGGTATCCTGTTTGGTGGTGAACACGAGGTATTTCTCAAATGGCGGGAAATAGATGGGCGTGCCATGGGAACTGTCAGTAGTGAAAGTGAAGGTTATACGTAACACCAATAGCAGATCTTGGTTTGACAGCCGACAATTTATGCATTGCATCGATTCTTGAATTATTTGTTTTCTTTTTGGAATTTCTGGGAGCTACGAGCTCGATTATCCAGATTTTCCGCCGACGAAGCCCTGGAAAGCATAGTCCGGAAGGGGAGAGTGGTGGATTGGACCCGAAGGGACCAAAACCAAGAAAAAAAATAGAGAGAGAGAGAGAGAGAGAGAACTGTAACCGACTTCGTATCCTCAATAATAAGAAGTTAGCAATAATGTCGACTTAAGAATGATCACCCTGTAGATGCTACAACATCGCCATTACTCACCATAAATAAAAACAAAATCCAGACGCTGCTATCAACTTTTTGAGTGCCGTTTTGTCCTCGATGGACGACAGCGACTTGTGGCAATGAAAATCCGGGTCCACATGACGTTCCCTGAAACAGTCCTGAAATAAAGAAAAATTCGATCAGTAATGAAAAAACTTACATGAGAATATTATACTCCACCATCATTTTTAAACAACAAAAACTGATACAATTTTAATAAACATTTCAATATATCACACGTCACTCTGAAGGACAGGCCTATTTTAATTTATCACAGATTTATCTTTTATTATTGTATTTTATGGTAAAAAATAACAATATTTAAATGATTTGATATGAATTGATTTTATAAGTAGGTGCTAATTTGTTTTAATTAGATGAGCAAACAAAATCTACTTAAGTTCGGAGCTTAGAAAGTTAGTAAATCAGACGTTGTAGTTCAAATCACAGGTTTGTTTTAATTGTGATGTGTATTTTTTTTGTATAATAACCAGTGGTATAATCATGAAGAAATAATACCTTTTACAGTAATCGGCATACCTGGTAAATCATATGGAAAACTTTTTTCCTCAATTTTTTTCCACACACTATCTCACCTTAGAAAATGTTTGTAATTGGTTATTAGAGTAACAACAAATAAAAGTTAAAATTGACAAAAACTCTGTTATTTCCATTAGAAGGCAGGACGGACTACGGACTACTTTTAGAATTTTTATTGTCAAAAAGTATTATTATAATATTATGTGGGTATTAGCACTTTCCATTATGCAGTTGATAATAACACCGGCACACACAAAAAAGTTTTCTATGCACCGGACGCGACCTATCTAGGGACATGTTTTTCGACCTGCTGAAACCGAATTTGGTAATTTTCTAGAAACCTGCGGCAACTCCGATTTTGACGAAATTTTGTATACGGGGGTTTTTGGGGCGCTGATCACGAATCTGAATGAATTTTTTGGCGGAAACGTTTCGTTCTCGAGATATTCATCATCAGACTCGAAATTTAAACTAATTCTATTTTAACAATATTCCCCCTTCTTTTTGCACACAATTCTTGATTTAAAGCTAAAGTGGCACACAATATTTGAGTTTCACCTTTTAAAACCCCGATTTTTACGTATTTTACATTATTTTTGCAATAAATTGCGTAACTATAATTTGAATCATTTCAATCCCAGTGTGCCATGAAGCCCTATGTGTATGTATGGTTGCCGCATTATCAAAAAAAAGCCACTCAATTTAATGCAAAAATAATGTAAAAAACGTAGAAAAACGGGATTTTAAAAGGTGGTGAAAATAAAATATTTTGTGTTACTTTGGCTTTAAATCAAGAATTGTGTGCAAAAAGAAGGGGGAATATAGTGAAAATAAGCTTAGTTCAAATTTGAACTTTGATGATGAATATCTCGAGAACGAAACGTTTCCGCCAAAAATTCAGATTCGTGATCAGCGCCCCAAAACCCCCGTATACCAAATTTCGTTAAAATCGGAGTTGCCGCAGGTTTCTAGAAAATTACCAAAAAAATATATATATTTTTGATTATTTTTTTGATAATGGTGAAAATTTTGGTTTGTACATTAGTGTACTACATTTTATGATTATAAATGTCACAGAACAGTTTCCAATAAACTTTTTAAATTTATTGTTATCAAAACAAGAAGAATGAACAATAACATACAAGTAATTTTTTAATCTAAACATCTTTTCTTTATAACAATTTGCGATATAAGCATAAATACAGGTACATTACTCTTAAGCAAAATTACATCTTCGGCCAAACCTCGTAGATGACTGACACAATTTGATATCTCCTGATTTGTAGGTTATGGACAAGGAATAACTTTTTTCGTAAAATTAACAATAAAACAGTTTCCCATATGACGGCAACTTAGGTAGACACACTGTATAATTTATTAAAAAGCTTATTACCAATTTCATCATCCTCGTAGTACCGTTACCCAAAAGCACCACAAAAATACACCCAGTATTACAAAGTTTACATCACTATTTAAAATTTAAAAATATATATATATATTTTATTTTAAAAAATGCTATTTAAAAAGCGATATGCTCATTTGATCTTTATTTAAAAACTATAAATAATGAGTCACACGTTTACAAGTTTAAATAATATTTGTTATGGTACTTGCCACTGCTTCTTGGTCCATTAGTATACATTACAACACGAAACACAATGTACCAATGCTACGAATTATTTCAGTAAATTAAAAAAAAAAACTTTTATGGTTACAGATCATTTACCTTCGCTTATTTTATGCTATTTAACCAAATAATATAAAATTAGGTTTAACACTTAAACTGCAAAAAATAGATATTATTATGGATATTAAACGAGGCAAAAAAAAAAACCTTTGTTTTTTCAAACGGTCTTGTAAAATGTTATTCATGATGATAAAAAAATATTGTGAACGTTAGAGCCTTTAATATTAATATAGCTTTGTTCGCGGGTTCGAGTCTGAACCGGTTCTGGGACTATTCGCATGCGCAGTGATAAAAGCAGCGTTCGCGGTTAGTAAAATCCTGAATTTTTAGTAACAGTTCTGTGTTCGCGGGTTACAATTGAATCAGTTCGTTACCGGTTCGTAACCTGATTACCAGTTCTGGGATTTTTGTTGGAACTAAAAGTTCAGTTCGGAATTTCATGCGCATTGTCGACATGGTCAGCTGTTTTCTGTTTTTGTGGTTCAATAATAAACCGTTGTATTAGAGTTTATTTGTTTCTGCCACTTTTTATGCGGGTTAATATATGTACCTGTTGAATATTTTTTTATATTTTTGTGAATCTGAGCGTATATAAACAAATAATTTTTAATATTATTCCGTATGAATGTATGTATGCAATAAAATAAATAAAGATTTAATTAAAAAATATAGACAATATTACAAGATTTTACCATTTCTTGTTGTTTAAATTTTATCTTTAGTTTAATACACATACTTATGTTAAAAACGAGAGGAGGCAGGAATCCCCGTCTTCCGCCGAGAGACCTCGAGTGGCTTTCGACAGTAAAACAATTTACCTTTTTGTATGAATTTAATTTTTTTATGTAGTATCCAATTTAACCATGAAAAATCCTAACCAAAACGCTAGGTTAGAATACATCCTCAGCTGTATAGAAAATCGTTCGCGGTAAATAAAAATTACGAACTAATAAATAACCATCATGCGCTTTAAAACAATTCTAAACCAGTTCGGTTCTGGTTCAGAATCAGTTCATTACTAGACCCGCGAACAAAGCTATTAATATTAAGAAGTCTCTCATAGCAACTAAACGTTTTTTGATCAATTTTTTTTTAATGCAAAACTCGCCAACCGTTGTTCTAAAAATGTTTACCAACACATATTCTTAAAGAAAATTAAATTCCCTGCAAAAAAGTATCTTTGTAAATTTTCTTCAAACCGTTTTTATGTAAATGGGCTTTGACATTAAACTATTTTTCCAATTTTGTTTTTTGTGTTTGGATTTTTATTACTATTACAAAGATAAATATTTATATAAATCCAATACATATTTTTAAAGGAAATCACTCCTTCAAAAGTTATTCAACGTTAAAGTTAAATCCAAAAGTAATTTAATAATTAATAATTTGTTGTTTAATTGGCTTCTGCTCTGAAGAATTGTCCAGTATAGTTCCTTCACCTCACGGTTCCCAACAGAGAAACTCGTTGTTCCGTGCGTATGCATCCCTATATGGTCCAACTGGACAGGCCCCGAACTTCCCACTTTGTGCGTTCTTTATCCTTAGAGTTTCTAGAATGTGGAACCTGCTGCCTGCGGAGGTCTCTTCCTTCCCCCAAATCTCCAAGTATTTAAGTCCCGTGTCAACAAACTCCCTCTTACCTCGCTTAAGACACCCACGGTATGTTAGCATTTAGGCTTTTAGCCTTCGTGGTTTAAACAGAGATAAAAAAAAAGATCAAATGTGTTCCAAACCTAATGTGAATTTTAAAAATTATTTTTATTTTAAAAATTCAGTGGCATACCATCTTTTCTTAAAACATATTTACCCTTAAACCCCTCGTGGACGACCCTGGTAATAATTATTTTTTCTTGTAAGCCAAAATGTGTTTTGGTGAATAAAAGGCGTTCCCCAAATTTTTAAAAAATATCTCAGTTGATATAAAAGTTATTAAAAATAAAAACTTTTTAAAATTTTTAACACCCTGTAGTTCGATAACTAAGACGTTTAGGACAAATTTGTATATAAAGTGTTTTCATATTTCTTAGCATAGAATTAGCCCTAAAGTTTGTCGGATAAGTTGTGAAACACAATGTATAGATATTTGTTTTAGTAACACTGCGAACTGTGCAATGATAATATGATGACATAAGTATGTATTCATTTGCACAGTCAAAAGCTAGAGGAAAATCGGCATGTTAAAATAGTTTTAAGTTCCACTAGGAAGTAAAATAAATTTAAAAAAGGCTTGGTATAAAAAAGTTGGGAAATTTTAATTTTTATGTAACCATTCAAATTTATTACCCAATTAAGCTATAGTACATAAAATATTAATTTCTTTTATAATATATTTCTTTACAAAATTATTTAAAAAATATAAAAAACCATATATACTGAATAATTAGATAGTATAATTACTTTTCAACAGCTCCCAATGGGGAAAAGTGACATGATATTCTTTTGCATCAATTTACAGATTACCTGAAACTGCCCTAAAGTGTTCACTTTCTTTACTCCATTTCCAGAGTTGTTAAACTTTTATGTTTGCCAACTTCTGTGGGTCTGTTATAATTTTATTATATTGAATGCAACAACCACATAATTGACATCGCAAGAGCACGGAAATATTTAAAAGAAAACCTAAATAAATTTTAATCACTGTAAGTGATATTTCCCTTTTTCTGCAAACAATTCTGATTTAAGGCTAAACAGGTATTAATATTTGATTTCCACATCCTAAAACCAATTTTTCTTTTTTATTTTACCCTTCTTTTTCCGTCAAAAGCATCACTTTCAATTGAAATGATTGACAGTGAAGCTTTGCAATTTATGGAAAAAATGGGTAAAATAAATAGAAAAAATGGGTTTTTAAGAGGTAGAAATCAAATATTAATGCCAATTTAGCGGAAAACTCAAGAATTGAGTGCAAAAAGAGGGGGGAATATGGTTAATTTAGGTTAGTTTTCTATTCAAGTTAGAGTACAACTAAAAAATCAAATTTCATTAAAATCAGCAATGCATCCCGTTTGCAAACAAATCAAAAAATGGTTTCTTATGTTTGTAGTCTTGTTTTTTATATCAAAAAGTAACCTTTTTCATAACATTAACACTAGTAATACCTCAGAAGATATATTCTTTTTCGGGGCTTCTATAGCCACACTCCACGAATATCCGTGCTTATAATTCCCATATAGCTTCATATGGATTAAAATTTTCTGTGACTTTAATAAATAATAGTCACGGATATACAAATCGAGTTTTATCTCTGATTGTAAAAAATTATAAGGTTGTTGCTATAGATGTAGAAAAGGTAATTTTCTAGAAACCTGCGGCAACTCCGATTCTTGACGAAATTTGGTATACGGTGGTTTTTAGGGCGCTGATCACGAATCTAAAAGAATTTTTTGGCGGAAACGTTTTGTTCTTGAGATATTCATCATCAGACTTGAAATTTAAACTAATCCTATTTTTCATATATTCTTCTTTTTGCATAATTCTTGATTTAAAGATAGTGGCACACAATATTTGATTTTCACCTTTTAAAACCCCGTTTTTAGCTGTTACATTATTTTGCATTAAATTGCATAGCTATACTTTTAAATCATTTCAACCCCAGTGTGCCATGAAGCCCTATGTGTATGTATGGTTGCCGCATTATCAAAGAAAAGCCACGCAATTTAATGTAAAAATAATGTAAAAACGTAGAAAAACGGGGTTTTAAAAGGTGAAAATCAAATATTGTGTGACACTTTAGCTTTAAATCAAGAATTTGTGCAAAAGAAGGAGAGAATCTAGTGAAAATAAGCTTGTATGACGATGATATCTCGAGAACGAAACGTTTCCGCCAAAAATATTTCAGATTCGTGATCAGCGCCCCAAAAACCCCCATATACCAAATTTCGTTAAAATCGAGTTGCCGCATGTTTCTAGAAAATTACCGTAGAAACTAATGAAAATTAACTAGAACTAACCAAACCTAACCAGAACCAGTTTAAAATTTTTAAAAATGTTTTTACACTAAACCCACGGATATCCGTGCAATCTGGCTATAGACACTTCGATTCTTTTAGCTGACACAATTAAAGGGCTCCATACATATTTATACAAGGACTTACATTTATATTTACAAGCAGAGGTGAATCTTCAGAATTTTCTGTATGGTCATCACAAATGGACTCTTCGATAATCAGTTTTCCTAGTGATAAATCATGAGGAACATGTCCATTTACCATGGTATGTTTACGGCACTTCAAACACGATTCTACATTTTCATCATCGAGAAGTAAATGTTCCAAATCACCCTCAGCAAAGTGTTGACAACGAAAATCCATATTAATTAGTCCCTGTGTTTCATTTTTCTTTAAAAAGGACTGAACCTCTGAAAATGTATATTAACTCTATTATCACAATAATTGTAAATTCTCAATACGTACTTATCGAAAATAACTGTAAAATTTAACTACAGGAAGCTCTTTATCTTCCTAGATAAAAGTGTAATAAACTTTTGTAATACTTACATAAAATAATAGAATTTTAACAGTTTAAGAAGAGATTAACCATATTTAAATATGATTTAAGTAGATCACTGTTTCTTTAATCCATTATAATATTTGCTGTAATAAGAATTCAACCAAATTTGACACAACAACTAGTTTTTACACATTTATTTCAATATATTAAATATTTTAATAATTATTTTATTTCTTGTTTATTTTATTTTATTATCCATCTATCACTCTGCGGCGTTGATGTGTCAGTTGATATGTCAAACTAAAAATCCGGCCAGTTTTGCGACATTGCCAGATTGTGTAATAAATCCTTTGTTAACAAAAAGATCAGGCCAGTGGCGTAACCTGAAATTGAAACAATTAAAAATGCGTTGCCCAAGTTCCATTTGTAACTATGGTTACTGACTTTTGGACCAATGCTCTACATTTTGATTTAGTTGTTTTTATTTTTCAAAAAATCTGAAACTTACCTACTGTAGATATTCAAATGCCATTATACAGGGTGATTCAAAATCGATCACGAAACTTTAGGGGTGATTCTACTTGACAAAATAAGGGCAGAGCTTCATATAAATTTTGTCATTCTGTTTCGAGTTACAGCCGTCAAAGTTCAACTTTTATTTTTGTTTTTCGCCATATTGCATTTATTTTAATTCAATCCAGTTGATATTTGCACACAAATCGAGCTTGCAGATTCTAGAATTTTAAGATAAAAGTACTTTTTAAATACCGCCAGAGGGCACTTTACCTAAAACTTAAAATTTATCTACATCATAACTTTTTAATTTGACAGATTTCGCAAAGTTGGAGGTGCCATTTTATAGTCGATCCAAAACTAAAATACGGTACTCTTTATTAAGTCGATAAACCTCACCGTTTAGGCATCAATAGACATCAAAGCTTTATCAATTTCAATCTAATTACCTACATACATACAGGGTGTCCAGTAACTCAACCGACAAACTTTACGGGGCGATTCTACAACAGGAAATATTCTACGGGTGTTAAAACTTAAAAAAAGTTTTTTTTTAATATTTAACACACCGTAGTTCAAAAACTAAGACGTTTAGGACATATGTTTATATGAAGTCTTTTTTTTATTTTTGTAGTAGAATCGTTTGGTTAGGTTTGTCGGTTAAGTTACTGGACACCCTGTATGTATGTAGGTAATTTGATTGAAATTGATGAAAACTTTGATGTCTAATGGTGCCTAAACGGTGAGGTTTATCGACTTTAATAAAGAGTACCTTATATTTTAAGTTTTTGATTGTCTATAAAATGGCGCCCCAGCTTTGCGATATCTGTCAAAATAAAAAGTTATGATGTAAATAAATTTTAAGTTTTAGGTAAAGTGCCCTCTGGCGGTATTTAAAAAAAGTACTTTTGTCTTAAAATTTTCGAATCCGCAAAGCTCGATTTATGTGCCAAATATCAACTGGATTAGTTAAAAAATAAACGCAATATGGCGAAAAAGCCAAAATAAAAATTGAACTTTGACGGCTTGTAACTCGAAAAGGAATGACATTTTGAAAAAAATTATATGAAGCTCTACCCTTATTTTGTCAAGTAGAATCAACCTCTTAAGTTTCGTGATCGATTTTTGAATCACCCTGTATTAGAGGAAAAAAAGAAAATAAGACAAACCAAATGCAACAAGAAGATACATTTATTTATTATAATTTAACACTTATATACTACTTTGGTAACATATTACAACAATTATGCAAAGTGGACATATTAGAAAAAACTCCCAAATCATATTTTCTGTTTAGAACTCTACCATCTTAATTTATCTTTTATCGTATATTTAATAAAATACATATCCTGAAGTATCATCCTACAGCCACATCATTAATTTAATAACAACCATTTTAGGGAATATTAAAGCTGGATTTATGCAGCATGGATTTGACTTTACTATCTAGAATAGTTATAAAAATAAGATAGCTATCCTAAAAATAATCGCCAATATGGTTGCTGCAACTGTTGTATTAATTTTAAATTTTATTTTCAAGACCTAATGGCCAAGTAAAATAAAAATTTAATACACGTAAATCAAAATGTTATTTGAGTTAAGAATTATTTTTAAAAAGTTTAATTCATGAAAACAATTTTTGCACCAAAATTGTGCTATGATTCATATTGATATACAGGTTTTTACAGCTTTTCTTTTAAATTCATGTAAAAAATAAAAACTTCCCATATAACATTTTTGCCGGCAGGCATTGGCAAAAGGTGTCAAAGACATCAAAATGGGCAATTGGCCGTTATTAGGCCACGTGTTGCGGAAAATGTGATGGCATTTATCATTAATAAGTTATGATGAAAAAATGCGTTTAGGATGATGGCATCCATCATTAATAAGTTATGCTGAAAAAATGTATTTAGGATGATGGCATCCATCATTAAAAAGGTTTGTAATGTAATGCCATCATCTAAAAGGCATATTTTTGCCAAAACCTTTTTAATGATGGATGCCATCATCTTATAAGCGCATTTTTTCATCATAACTTATTAATGATGAACGCCATCACATTTTCTGCAACACGTGGCCTAATAATGGCCAATTGCCCATTTTGTTGTCGTTTTGATACCTTTTTGCCAATGCCTTGCCTTAATTTTTTATTAAAAAGGATATATGGGTCAGTAGAATACATTTGATGCCCGATATTATGGAATCTCAATTGGGTAAAATAGAGAATCCGTTCATATTTTAATAATTAATGAATTATTCGCATTATTCGTGAATTATTCAAAAACTTTTTGATTTTTTTCGAAATTTACGAATTATTCGATTCAAATTTCGAATCGAATATTGATATTCGATTCGATTCGAACGATATTCGCACACACCTAATAAACAATTAACAACAAAAATATTAACAGCAGTTAGAAACTAAACTCTCCGTGCGACGATTATTAGCCCTACACTTGAGACAATACCTATAGTTATAATGCTCGACAAACACCAGAACTTTGGTGTTCGGCATATTTTTCCCCAACTTTTTCTGAAGTTTGTCAACAGAAATAACACTCAGATCCCTAAAAGTTCTAGGCGTATTCCTAGACTTTTGGAAAACAAGCGAATTATCCGCGCCCATAATTTCTTTAATTCTTTTAACATAAAACCCAGATACCGACCAATATAAACGTTCAAGAGATTTTTAATTTTAATACAGCTTTTTCCAGTGTGCTGTTGCGCATAGCATAATCATAAATAGTACGTCCAGCCGCAAGTTCAGGATCCATTTCTAGTTTTAGGATTTTTAAGTTCGTACAGTGTGCCAATCCCTCAATAAAATCCTTCCTATCGTATCTAGAGATTATCTCCCCATGTAGCTCCAATTCCCTTAAGTTTGGAAGACGATTTACAGCTTTAAAAACCCGTAACTACAAACAGGGTAAATTTCTAGCTTTAGTTTAGACAGATTAACAAGATTTTCAAAAACATAACATATGAAATCGGGATGACGGTCTAGAAAATCTTTGGTTTCTCCGCCTAACTGCAAAACTTTTAAAGCAGGTAGCTCTCTAAATATTCCAAATGGAAACTGACAGTACCCGTCATACAAAAATAAATGCGTCAATTTTTTCAATGACTTTATAGCCTTGACACTTTCTGGTTGAAGGGAAGAAAAGGTCATGATGCCGAAAGAGGTCAAATTCGGGAGCCTTTTCAAGAATTCTAATGAATAAGTGTCGAGGTTTTCTCGATGGGTTTGTTCGATTTGTAAAGCTTCAATGTTCGGGTTTAGCGTGTCAAGAATTTGATCTAGTTTTTGTAAACGGCAGTCAGCTAAAACAACTTTTCGCAAACGGGGCATTTTTCTAAAACTCTTCGCTATCGATCTCTAAAAATAGATTAATAAATTAAAAAAGTGTATGAATTTTGATTTTGAGCATGAAAGTGGAGATCTGTAATCAAAAATTCGCATTTGGAGAGTATATAAATCCTGTAAGTATTCTATGAAAAAATTATAGTATAGGTACCGACATGCAATGTCTCCAAGACACCTTATACATAATTTAGTTTTTCATAAATATCTTAAATATCCCTCTTTCGATTTTGATGAAACTTGCAATAATCCCTCCTAACTTTTAAATTGTTTGGTGTTTTTCATTAAAATTTGAGGACTTTAGTGACAAATTTTAGACAGGAAATGACACATATAAATGTCAAACTGACAGCTGGGCGCCATTTTAAAAAGAAAAATTAAATTGAAAAGGGGTCTTGTGGTACATTATTTTAAAGCTCTTGACGAGTACTTTATAACCCCGGAATATAAAGTCAATACCTGAATCTACTACAAAATGGCGTTACTTTGAAAATTATCTGAATACTTCATTTAAATGGCCGTATCTCCGAATCTAATAAAGTTAGATACACTTAATGTAGTATTTTCTTAAAGCTCTTTTAAGGATTTATTTATTGGTAATATTGGTAATAATATACAGGGTACGACAAAAGTATAGATTTTTTTATTGACGCACCCTGTTTATTATATCACCATTAAAAAGATATCTGAAAAACCTTTAAGAAAATATCCCATGCCCATAAGGTATATCTGCCTTTATTAGTTTTGGAAATATAGCCATCCAAATCAGGTATTCAGGTAATTTTTAAAGTACCGCCATTTTTTGGGAGGTAAAGGTATCTACTTTATATTCTAGGGTTATAAAGAACTTGTCAGAAGCTTTAAAATGATGTGCCACAAGACCCCCTTTCCATCCTTCTTCTCAAAAATGTGCCCAACTGTCAGTTTGACATTTATATCTGTCATTTCTTGTAAAATTGATTTAGGTTGTTTTACTAAAGTTCCTAAATTTTTATGAAAAAATACCAAACAATTCAAAAGGAGGGGGGCCTTACTTTACACAAGCACTGTATTTATACTATCAAGGAGCTCATGTTAGCCCTAACTTAATTAAATACATTAAGTAAGGCTAGTAGCATTTCGAGCGGTACCTGAACAAACATATCTGACAAAAAAAAAATAATAGTTTAAAAAAACTAAAATAACACACTTTTATATGCAACCAAACTAAAAATTAGAAAATAATTTTTCATTACAAAGAGTTTGTATTACAGTAATAAAAGGTCAAACAATGAATCATAATTATACACCTCAAAATAGAATTATAATAAAATTTAAGATAATAACAGAATATATCACTTCAGAATAAAAGCGTGGGGTGCTTAATATATTAAATGTTATAATTATTTCATTTATAAATATCTATGAGGGAAAAGTTATGAAAAATAGTAAAATACACCCCACGCTTTTTACTCTGAAGTGAATTATTCTGTTATTATCTTAAATTTTATTATAATTCTATTTTGAGGTATATAATTATGATTCATTGTTTGACCTTTTATTACTGTAACACAAACTCTTTGTAATGAAAAATTATTTTCTAATTTTTAGTTCGGTTGCATATAAAAGCGTGTTTTTTTAAACTATTATTTATTTTTCATTTTTTAGTTTGATATATATCAATTAGTTTTCTGCGGACATGTGATATTGAAATGTTTCACGAACTATTTCGTAATCTAATCATTTTATTTAAAGCTTCACTGTTGCATGGGGTTTCAGAACGCAACTACTCCGAACAAGATTCTGTCAGCGTTATGCTGAGAGTACGTCCGAAACTGCACGCATGCGCAGATCGCGCACTAGCTCTTTCTCTGTTACTCTCCTACAGAAAATCTATAAAGGAATTTATTTATCCTGGCGATCCTAATCAGGATAACGGGATACTGTTTGCAGATTATTGCATTGTCATGGGTCCTTGATATGTGTGCAAAGTTTCAAAGAAATCGAATCGCTGGAAGTTGGTGATAATTAAGCTTAAAGATTCCGTTACATACATACATACATACAACCCAACCTAATAAAAGCGTGTTAAAAATACAGCAGCTTTTTGTCTTTTAATACTTTTTTTATTTTGCTTAGATTTCGAGAAATAATTAAAATCCGCTAAATTGCATATCCCTGAACCACAAAATAACTATAAGGATAATTTTCTTTTAGAAATTATTTTTTATAATTACTATTATAGTTAATTATATAATAATCTTAACAAATTGCAATACCTCTTATCTGCCAATCTTACCAAAAATTTTACATTTTTACAGATTTAAATTGTGGCATGAAAATACCAAGACAAAATAATAAATTAAATAAACTAGGAATTTTTATTAATTTACATGTTTTTAACATTTTTCCTATGTTTTTGGATCTTGGATGGTCCAGAAATATGCAATTAGGTATTTTTTTTCCAGAAAACTATGCAAGATACAAAAAAATTCAAAGGACGAAATCATTTTGTTTTATCTGTCCGTGTGTGCCGCTATCACTATTTAATTCCAAGTCTCCAAAACACCTTAGATACCAAATTTGATTAATGTAGCTTTAGAGGTTTTAAAGATATTTAAAATTTGCGGTACTTTTTACTAACCCAGTTGTGTAATAAACGACGGAATTTTTAATATGTAAACAAATCGGTTTACGCATGTTTGCAACAATTAAAAAAAAAAGGTTTAACATAGGTTACAGAACAACTCCTAAATAGGTTTTTTTGGCCCCTGGGGGTGGTGGTAATTGACGCCCCCTGCGTACGGCTCTGTGCTCACCATAAGACGCCTTTTTAAAGGTGCCCCAGCTCAGGTATAGCAGCTTCCAAAATAATTTTGGTAATTGTCTCGAAAGTGGGAGCTACTCCGATTTTGACCAAATATGGTATAGGTACAGGGGCTTTTGGGTGCTGATCACGAATCTGAAAGAATTTTTTAAAAATATTTTTTGTCTCTGAGTTATCCGTCATCAAAGTTAACAATGGGACTAACCCGATTATCACTTTATTTCCCCTTTTTTGCACATAAACCCCCTTTTTCTATGTATTTTACACTTTTCTGCAATAAACTGTATAGCTTCACTTTCAATAATAGTCTTTAAACGCAGTAGGCTATGCTGGAACAGTGTATATATGGTTGCAGCGTTTTTAAAGTAAACCTTCGTAATTTATTTAATAAAAGAAGTAAAGTACATACAAAATTTGGGTATTAAAAGGTGAAAATCAAATATTGCGGCCACTTTAGCATTAAATCAAGGATTCTGTGCAAAAAAAAGGGGGAATATAGTAAAAATAGGGTTAGTTTAATTTTCAATTTTGTTGATAAATATCTCGGGAACAAAACGTTTCCGAAAAAAATTCTTTCAGAATCGTCATCAGCGCGTCAGAAAATCCCCGTACCTATAATAAATTACCATAATTATTTTAACAACCGAAAATCCTTATTTTAGGGCCTGACCAGCAGTGTTGGCAATTTTATCTAGAAACTGGCCGTAATTGCGATTTTGATCAAATTTGGTATACAGGTGTTTTTGGAGCCTCTGATCACGAAATCTGAAAGAATTTTTAGTCGGAAACTTTTGTTTCCGAGATATCCATCATCAAAGTTGGCATTTGAACTAACCTCATTTTCACTATATTCCCCTTCTTTTGCACACAGTTCTTGATTTTAAGTTAAAGTGGTACAGAATATTTGATTTTTACGGTTTAAAACCTCCTCTTTCTATGTATTTTACACCTTTTTGAATTAAATTGCATAGCTTCGCCTTCAGTTGCAACAAATTATGGTGAATGCGCCGGAGCAGTGTGTGCATTGCTTGATGCGTTTTTAAAGGGAACCCCGCAATTTATTTGATAAAAGGTGTAAAATCCATAGAAAAACGGGGTTTTAAAAGCTAAAAATCAAATATTGTGGGCCACTTTAGCTTTAAATCAAGAATTGTATGCAAAAAGAAGTGGAGAATATAGTGAAAATAAGGTTAGTGTGAATTTTAACTTTGATGATGGATATCTTGAGAACAAAACGTTTCTGAAAAAAATTCTTTCAAAAAGGCCTTAAGCTTACAGGAAGAGCGCAGGAACAGAAACATACAAAATAATGCATGGACACTACACTTGCAACATCAACTTCTTTCTCCGTAATACCAACCCCCCACCTACGGGGGCATTCTCTGAGACTCACCACTGAGATAAGTCACAGGTTATGCAGAAAGAACTTTCTCGTGAACCTAATCGTACTGCTGCCCCCCTCTGTGAACGTCATTAAGAATAGACTAGACAATCACTTAAGTAATATGTAAATAGTGACTGTATAGTATGACTGTAACAATAAAATAATAATTAATGAATCATGATTGTATCGTGCGATTTTAACATACTTTATTGGCGCGTGAACAGTGACAGTTCATCGGTTCTACCACCTACTGTCTGAACACTATAATAATAATAATAATAAAAATTCGTGATTAGCGCCCCAAAAAAAACCCTTATACCAAATTTCGTCAAAATCGGAGTTGGCGCAACTTTCTAGACAACTATCGAAGGTTTATATGTATAAAACAATGCTTAATAAATTAGAGAACCACTAATAATTTCAAGATTTCTAATTTGAAGTCTTATATAAACACATTTTTTGGGGGAAGCGAAATTGTTTTGCTACGAAATTAACGCGTGCGACGCCAAGGGCAAAAGCTAGTTAACAACTTACAACTGTAGCTCTTGATAACCCATCCACCTCTATGCTTCGAACCTTCTCACCAACTTTATCTACAATTACGCCTAAGTGGTCTTCACATGTCGCTATAGACATTGAATACCATAAGTCATCATCGTAAGCAATCCGGCGCCATAATTTACAAACTTGCGCTACTTTCAGCAAATCCTCTATTTCAAGGTAACGCAGTATTGGTATTAATGTGTTGTAGGTAAACCAAACATCTTGGGATAACTTTTCTCCTAACAGTATTTCTTTGTGGTCATTTTTATGGATTGTAAATATCTGAAAAATTCATCGGTATTTTTTAGGTAATATTTACAATTGATGCGCTTTATTTATGTATTATGATATGTTTATCTCTGAACTTACATTTTGAAGCAACCTCGCCCATAAATACGCATAAAATGGCGTAAATTTTAAATAGGTATTCATTTCTTTTTAACAGAAATAAGAACAATCAAATTACCGTTGAAAAACAATCAAAACGGTTAATTTTTTGGGTTCTGGATAAAGATCCGGCAGTCCGTCATTTAGTGAATAAAGTTTCACTTTCCAGTTTTATTTTTTGAAAAGGTACTATGTTATATTTATTGTAAAAGTAAAGGGTAAACATTTACCTTCTTAAACCTTTAATTCATCTTTATTTTTATAATCACAAGAAGCCCCTCAGAAGATAAGCTGGAGAAGTTGGAAGTTCTTTTACGCCGCGCCGGCTGTCCATGAGAGCGGTTTTCCGCTCGCGCAGTGTCGCATTTACCAGAAGGCTGAGTAGGCTGGAGCCTAGGGCGACGTTTTTAGGGGGCTGCAGATTTTGTACTTTATGCTGTTTAGTTGATTTCGATTTTTATTTTGTACGTAGAAATGAAAGTGAGGACCTTTTTTTTGAGATTTTGCTCTTTAAAATTGTTTTTAAAGAAAAAGGAAAAAATTAGGGGCGGCTAAAATTAATAGCTTACGGGCGGCAAATATGTAAATGCGCCTCTGCGCTCGCGGATGATAATTGAGCGTTGTGATTGGCGGAAAAAGAATTTTAAATTTGCACTAACCAATCACAACGCTGAATTAATCATCCGCGAGCGGAAAACCGCTCTCACAGACAGGTATTTTTCGATTGTTTACAATTTTCTGGCTATTGACTTTAGATATAGAAAAAAAATGTACCAAATTTCATTAACAAATTTATTTTTGACCTGAAGAAATATTTATAATTTCTTTGGATTTCTTTTGGAATTTTTAAAAGTTCAAAGCTCTCGTAAAAATAAAATTTAGCAAGTGACCGATTGTTGAATCTTTATCCAGGACTTTTAGGTTAGTGTTGTGACCAAGGTTAGTTTAAATTTATAAGGTTGCGACATATCCTCAACTTTTAGGCGGTTCGAGGTCGGGGACGCAAGGAAGGGCACTTCTCGGAGAAAAGTTGGCAAGACTGGGTAAAAATCAAAGCTGAAGATCAATCCAGTGGCGTCTAGAATTTGGGCATTTCATTTTGCATTGTTTTGGAAGTGACATTTGTTGAAATATGTAATTCCTAATGTTGTTTATTTAAAGTAAAAGAATTTACAACTTAATAACAATTAAAACTGTTGTGTAAACGGTTTTATTATTAAAAATATATTTTTTGTTTTTTTAAACTTGTCGAATTGTAAAAAAACACCCTTTAAAGATGTTATTCGAAAAAAATAAATAAATTATCATATAATAATCTGCTTCAGCAATAGATCAACGATCAGCAAATCGCATTAAATTATTTTCCAATTCCCCAATTCCAAGGGAGTTATATTTGTGGTAAACAACAAAGCAGAGATTGAATGCCGCACAGCGGGCGAGAGTTTGTGATGGATAAGGTCAAATAAAATAAATTAGTGCTGGGAAAAGCGGTCTTTTGAAGATCCGAATCAACGGGTCTGGATCAGTTAAGGGATTCGGGTCAGTTATCCGGATCCCGGATCAGTTTGGTTTTCAATAAATATAGATTTATATAGTGGGTTCCACCCAACTTAAGAGGCCTCGGCATAAAAAAATAAAATTTGTACAAAAAACTCGTGACCTTTACAATTTTAGCTAATAGTTCGATATAGCGGTTTTCGCTATTATAAGAGATTTTTGAAAAATTCTCTTGCAGGGCGTTTCTATAGGTCGATTATGACACAAATCTGTGTGCGCGTTTTTCAAAATCCATTTCTATAATTTATTATTAATAAAAATATATTTACGGGACGGTGGAGTGAACAGGGGTGCTGGGTGGGGACAAAACAGTATAAATCCAACGTCAAACACAAGAAAACATTAATACAATGCACTCGGGGCACATAAAAAATGTAAATTAATTTTGAAAAGTATTAAATTTTTCTAAAAACTATCCCACACATATGAGTCCGCCATTAATTAAAGAAGGAAAATAGGCGCATTCATTTTGGTCAGCTGATAACATGAAGTTCGTCATTGTGAAAATGACTTGATAGAAGCAGCGTTGCCAAACTTCTTATGAAGAATTAACATCAAGGCTATTTCTGGGGATTATCCACCATTTCCATGAGAAACAATGGTATTTTTTTGTAGAAATGCCTCCTTCTTTATGTTTAGGTATTTTTCCTTTTTTCTCTACAAATTGTAATAGGAAGAAGGAATAACTTAATTTTTCATATGAATTTTGTCCTGGGGGTATTCTCGAATCTCTATTAGACCATGTCGTACGCGACATATGTAAAATGTCGCATGAAAAATCAAAAATGTATTCTGGAATCTCGAAATAGACATTTTTCATGCGAGAAAATCACGCGAAGTCTAGACCATGCGTCATTAATATGTCGTTTTCGACAATCAAAAATCACTCTTGTAGTTTTTAAGGAAAATGGCTGAAGACGATGAATTGGAGATGCTACAAGTAATTGAAAATCTTGAAATCTTGGAAAATCAAAGAGTCCCAAGGAGAACATACCAATATTTTGATTGCTTTAATATTCCTGATAAAAAATTTAAGAAGTTTTTTCGCTTAACCAAAGATTTGGTAAGAAATCTCATCAATATTTTAAGGCCCCATATTAGAGATAGATCAAGAACCTCGGCAATTCCAGTGGAGGGTAAAGGTAAGCATATTACTGTCCTACATCTAGTCATTAGATCTTTAGCATATAGGGGATAAGGGGTCCAAGATTTTTCAAGTCATCAAATTATACATTTGCATAGTTAGGTACTCAGTTTTGTTTAATAAGGTTAAATCAGCTATTCTTTTTTTTATTAAATGCACAGCAGCTTTAATTGTAAATTATTATTATTACTACGTTTACAATAGCAGGCGGTTAAGAACCGATCAATGAATCATTCTTTACGAGTTTTTTTAAATTCCTTATCAACTCTGTTGTTAAAGATATTTGTATTAAATCACTTTAAAAACTTGTCCTTCCAAGTATTGCGGAATTATTATTTTTTTAGGTATTTATGGCATTACATTTTTTTGCCACTGGTAGTTACCAGCTTCCAGTAGGATCTAATTATACTATTCAAGCAAGTCAGCCTTCCCGTAAGCAGAGCTATTCATGAAGTGATAGTTTCTTTAAACAGACCCGAAGTAATGAATACTTTCATAAAGTTCCCAATGAATATGCAACAGCTTAATGATGTGAGGCAAGAGTAAGTTACCCGTAAAACATTAGTGGAAAAATAAGCATCCGATTATATTAAATAAAAAATATTTAAAATTTTAGGTTTTTAATAAATATGGAATGCCCGGTGTGATCGGCTGTGTTGATGGCACGCACATTGCTATATTCCCTCAAGAATAAATGAAAATATATATGTGAACAGAAAGGGATATCATTCCATTAATACTCAGTTGGTAAAGATAATAAAATTATTTGTTAATATTATTTTGACCTACTTAACTTTAAATTTAACTTACAATTTTTTATTTCTTTCAGATATGTGATGCAAAGATGAAAATCATTCATGTGAATGCCCGATTTCCAGGTAGTTCCAATGACAGATTCATGTGGCTAAATTCTAATGTAGATCCTACTTTGCAAGAAATATATGATAGAGGAAATGAGGGATATTTTTACTAGGTAGATACAGAATTTTTAAGTATTTAAAAAATTTTACTACTAAAACGTGTATCTATATTTTAGGAGATTCTGGGTATATGCTGCGCCCATGGCTGTTAATTCCATTGGAAAATCCTGAGACAGAAGCTGAAATTAGATTTAACCAAGAGTTTCTTAGCATTCGCTCATTAATTGAACGTTGTATAGGGCTTCTAAAAATGCGTTTTAGATGCCTATTAAAACATAGAGTGTTACATTATTCACCAACTACAGCATCAAAAATAATCAATGCTTGTGTAATACTACATAACATGTGTATTGATGCAAATGTTGAACTTGATGAAGAAATTGATTTTAATTTGGATTTTGGGATCTTTGAAGAAGAACCACTAGAAGATCAAGAACAAGCTGGTAGAAATCCCTATCTACAAGCAGGCAGAAGAATGCGCAGACGTATAGTCAATGTTTATGGAGTACAATATGTTGAATAACTGCAGTATTTACTTACGTGTTATTTTACTTATTAGATGTAATTTTTTTATGCCAGTAAAACATAGGATATAAATAAAATACATAATAGTATGACTCAATTGGTTTATTTGCACCAAAACTAAAACTAAAACTCTTGTTCCAGTTTGCGCCAACATATTTAGGTGCCACCTAGCGCTAGAAACTCCTTGAACTCATTTAAGACTCTTAATTTAGGAAAGTCTTAACGCTAGGTGGCACCTAAATGTGTTGGTGCAAATGGGCATTAACTAAACTTTTTTAAAACAAATAATAAATTCTTCAAAAAGCTAAACTTAATTTTTTGTACTCAAATGTGTATTTTGAATACAAATAGAACTATATATAAATATACATACCTAACAAAAAATTTTCTTAAAACTAAGGCAAAGTAAAACACAACTTCTTTGATGCCATAAATTGCAAAAGATCTTTAACAGATTGTGCTAAGTCTTCACTTGCCTTTGCTTGACGTTCCATTACAATAATTTTTTCTTATAATATTCCTTTTGAATCTGTAGTCTTTCCTGGGACACTTTTCCTAAGAAATCAGAAGCATTGGCAGAATTTGTTAGGGATGCCCTTCCTTTTTTACTGGGGTGTTATTGTTTTTCTTCAAATTTTCTCTTTGATGCAATGGTTCTTCCTCTAAAATGGTCTTGTCCTCATCTGGCACAGACTAAAAAAGTATCTAATGTAAGCTTGCATGTATGCAGTATTAACCACAAGAATAATTGGCCTTTTCAGAAATATGTAACAATTGACATTCAATATAATGTACTTTCTTTGAATGGCAAAATGGATTTGTTTTAGTTTTTATTAAAAATTTAAAAAATGTTTGAAAAGGCAAGTGGCACAATAAATCTACATAATAATAGTAAGAGTATATTTTCAAAACTTTTACAACATACCTCCTAACTTGTTTCACTTTATTGTGTACAAGTATTGTTATCATCATACAACAATAACAATGTTTTAAGACGCTACTTGTTGGCTACCAATACAGAGATCAATACACTGGGCAGTGTGTTGACTTACCTCAATCAGGGGTGATTGTGGTCCATCTTCATCACTTTCTTCAAAAACAAATTCAATTTTTGCTTCAGAGATATCTGGATTTCCTTCAATTGAAATTGGGTCAATTACGTCAATTATTTTCTTTTCTGATGGTGTTAGGTCTGGAAGTGGTGGCCCTCCACCAGTGCCCTGAACATGTCTCTTTTTTCAGCCTGTTTGCTTTTTGTCTTTGTTTTTAAGTCTTGCCAAGTCTTAAATAAATAAAAAAAACATACTATAGTTACTATGATATGATATTCTTTTTATTTATTTTCTATCAAATTAATAATGTGCTGTTTTGTTTTTGCTAACCAATGGCAACATTAGAATATTATAACCGTTGAGATTCTCCCATACCATGTTCTAATATTACTGTTAGTTAGCAGTAACAAACCAACACATTATTAATTTGGGCCTAAGATCCCTGCAATTATAATAAAACTTGGCTACCTACTTTTTTCCATTGCTTTCCATTTTTTAAGGCTCCTGGAATAGCATTCAGGGTTGATGCTAGTGACTCCCATCTTTTTGAGAATCTTTTAGGGTAAATTTGTTGGTAAATTTACCACTTAACAGGTCCTTGTCATTGGTAACAAGGTCAATCAGTTTTTCTTTTTGAATTCGGCTACAGTACTGAAATTTCTTGCTCACTAAAAGGATAATATGCAAGTTGTTAAAAACTTCTGCATTATACATATACCTATTACATAACAATTAACAAATTTTTTGGCAAAAATGTTAGAAAAATACTTGATAATTATTTACAAACCGGACGCATCGCCGATTTTGATGAAAATTGGTATACGGGGGTTTTTGGGGCGCTGATCACGAATCTGAAAGAATTTTTAGTCGGAAACGTTTCGTTCCCGAGATATTCATCATTAATCTTGAATCGAAAACTAACCTAAATTAACCATGTTCCCCCTTCTTTTTGCACGCAATTCTTGAGTTTTCCGCTAAAATGGCTCTTAATATTTGATATCCACCTTTTAAAAAGCCATTTTTCCATTTATTTTACCCATTTTTTCCATAAAATTGCAAAGCAAAACTTTCAATCATTTTAATCACAGTAGCCATGGCGCGCGCCATGGAAAAATGGGTTTTTAAAAGGTGGATATCAAATATTAAGTGCCGATTTAGCCTTAAATCAAGAATTGTTTGCAAAAAGAAGGGGGAATATAATGAAAATAAAGTAAACTTGCTTTGTTGCTTGTTTGTAAATAATTACTAAATACTTACTTTTCTTGAAAGCTAAACACGTAAACCAATATTTTAAATGGAATGGGAATTTTTTCTGTATTTATAGAAAAAAGTACGATTATTAGTGTTCCTTGGAAAAAGAAAGAAATATGATATGAAATATTGGAGGTTAGAAACGGATTCTTCCTCTTTTCAAACAAACATTGCGATGTTGCCTCATTTCCTACAAGCGAGAAATTGTCGATCGCGAGATTGAGGTCGAAAACTGTTCGAGAATACCACCTTCCAAAAGTGTTCGACATAAACATGCGACATTTCTCACTAGCGAGATTTTCGTGCGAGATTCCAGAATTCTGGCCCTGTATCTTCCTTTTTTTAAGCTATTGACACTTTCTCACTTTATGTTGCAACATCGCAAGACATTTACAGTTCTATTGCAAACTCTTCTTTTTATGCAGTGACAACCATGGCGAGATTGTTGTATTATTATTTATTTTTAATTTTTTTAAACAATTTTTTGGACATTTTTGTAAACAAAAGTGCGGTGTGTACTGTGAAATACTGTTTTTGGGCGTTTAATGTAGGATTTCTACTGTTTCATCCCCACCCAGCATCCCTGTTCACACAACCGTACCGTTTTCAAAAAAAAAAACAAGCTTTAGACATTTATATATTTTTTAGATATACTTTTTTATTTTGGAATGTTGTAATTAACGAAAATTAAATATATAGTTAATTAAAAATAACATAACATAACAACTTAAGGGGAATTTAATGCTCTACAAAATGTCTCTTAATGTTTTTAAATAAAATATTTTTTTAAGTGATTTACTATTTAATTTAAATAAAAATTTAATTAATGTTTTCTTCATTTTTAAACCAAGTTTTTCACTTACTATGATATATTACAGTATCGAAAATGATAATTTTATTAATATTACCTAAAACGTCTAAACTTCATAATATATTCAAACCTATTCTAGGTTAATAGCTATTTGTTATACGAAAATGTAGATTTACTTATTCTAAGACAGTAAATCTACGTTTTCGTATCACAAATAGCTATTAACCTATAATAGGTTTAAATATACAGTGTTTGTCTAAATTCAAGACCCCCTCCTAACTTTTGAACTGTTTGGTATTTTTTTATGAAAATTTGAATTTGAGGACTGTGGTGAGCCAACATAAACCAAGTTTTAGACAGGAATAGACAGTTATAAATGTCAAACTGATAGCTGGGGGTCATTTTGAAAAGAAAAGTTTAATGGAAAAGCATTATATTCCCTATAGGAATCAATGTTTTTTTCTATATATTTATGTTTTTGTTTATTACAAAATGCCACAATAAAAAAAGTAAACCAAAATCAATGTTTAAAGTTTCATTATTCGAAAACGAACTTAAAAACTGGCTAAAATTTTCAATAAGACGTTTTTTGTAGGCAATTTAATTCTCTTAATATATATGTGCACATAATTTTTTCCCCTAATAGTTAGGGAGCTTTGACGCAAAAATGAAAGTAAAAATAAAAATAAAATCTATTTTAAAGTGAAGGGACCTCTAAATATTAATATGTAGGGCTCAATACTTCACGATGTTTTCTTTTGTCAGTCTAAACAATATTTTCGATAAATTTTTCAAAAAAAAATAAGAGTCGATTTTTTGTTGGCCCGCAGTGTCGAGAGATCAAAATTTATCTTTATTTTAGAAAAATGCTGTGGCGTACAATTCTTTTTTAAAAAATATTTACCTTGATTTCCTTATAGACGACACTGGTGATTTTTTTCTTTTATGCTAAAAATGTCTTTTGATGCATAGAAGGCGCCCCTAAATTATGAAAAAAAATCCGTTTTCTGCAAAGTCGGTTTACTGACGATAGTTGAACGTGACAACGTCATAAGAAAATAGCGGACCGATACTATTTATTTTAATGATTGAAGCACGAATATTCGACAATATATCACTAAACATATATTTAATATCGAAAGAACCATTACCTCTATCGCCGCAGTTGCTATAAAAATTGACAATACATTCCCTTTTCACTGCACACTCACACTAGGAATGAAACAGCGGAGATTGTGCCTCTTGGTCGCTTCTCGCTCTCGCTTGCACTTCAAGCTTTAAATGGAACTTTGCTGCCGGGTCTATCGAATTATAAGATGTTGTCACGTCATTATCTGAATTGGTAAAATCAAGACGTTTAGGACATGTTTTTTTATCTTTGGACAATCCACGAAGGCTGAAAGCCTAAATACTAACGTACCGTGGGTGTCTTAAGCAGGGTAAGAGGAAGTTTGTTAACACGGGACTTAAAAACTTGAAGATTTGGGGGAAAGGAAAGACCTCCGCTGGCAGTAGGTTCCACAGTCTAGAAACTCTAGGGATAAAAGAACGAACGAACGAACGAAATGGGAAGTCAACTGTCCAATTGGACTGTATAGGGATGCATACGTGCGGCACCACGAGTTTCTATGTTGGGAGCTGCAAGAGGAGGGACTATACTGGATAATTCGTCGGAGCAGAAGCCGTAAAAGTATCTATAGAAGAGCGATAGATCTCCCACAGCTCGACGATGGGCAAGAGAAGGAAGTCTTTGAGTAAGTAAAGGATCATTAATAAGACGAACAGCCCTTCTTTGAATGGCATCAAGAAGCTTTGTGAAGCTTTTTTCTTATTTTTTTATGGCAGAAACAGCCCTTAAATTTGTAGGTGAGATACTGCACACCCTGTATTTTATATCAGGCTTTTTTTCTCAATTTTTTCTTACTTGGATCCACTGTATGACGCGCCGCTCTCTTGGGGTACCGAGGGAAATTTCAGGCCGTCACATTTACATAATTCGACAGAGAAATTTACTCCCTGACTAATTTATGACACTCTGGGGTGAGTTTATATAAACGCAAAACGTTAAATGTACCATAATGCTTTTGACTTTACGAAATTAAAATTAATATTGGGAAGTTTTGAGGCAACGTCAGTCAACAAGATAATATCACCAATTAGATTTTAACGCTTTTGAATAAGAATTTGATTTAAATAAAATTTTTTGCAAATAAAAGAAAATATCGTTTTTAAATAAGGGCAGAGACAAGAATGAGACGAGCAACTAAATGTAAATAATTTATCCGAGAGAGAGAGATAGCTGCTGGGCCTTCCTTGTCTGTCTTCAAGGAAGGTAAACGCAGATGGCGCGTAAGTCGACTTTATTGTTTGCCCACCAAATTCAAATTATATAGCTGTGCTATTTCTGCCCTTTATGTTAGGTACTTGTTTTTGTTTTCTATTAATATAAAATATTGGGGTTTAGTTCAATAATTACACACACCTAATTAATAATGTCATTTATTAGGTTTTTATAAAGATTTTTCCTTACAGATAACCATGTCAATATTACCTTAAATTATCTGTTGAAAAGCACAAATCTAATATATACACTGTGATCACTAATAAAAGTCAATATTCAAAGTCCAATTAAAGGTAAAAAACCACGAAACACACAATAAATCACAGAAAATGTAAACAAACTGTCCAAACAAATCGGCCATTGAAAAATATCAAACACAAATATCGAATAACATTTCGGTGTGACTGCCTGCGGCAACGTTTGTCAAGTTAAAAATAATCGATGCATGGTATATTTTCTTTCTTTTAATTAGATGCGAGCCAAAAAGGACATTAAAATTAACATGCAGAAATTGTAAACAACTTGGCAACCAGGGCAAAGCGATGATTCCTCCATCTACGATAGCCTGCCGTGATGAAAGACAAAGACATATTTATTGGAACTTGCGTTAAACCAGAAAGAGATAAATACAATGTACAAATTGTTAGAACCAGTTACTCGTCTCATTGTTGTCTCTGATAAGGGTTTATAATATCTTAAATCATAAAAAATCAATTTAATGTAGGAGAGGCCCGACAACCCCGCCCAGAGGGTACCACTGTCTGCGGAATGTGTTTCTTCCACCTCTTGAGTTTGAGTGGCCAAGGCAATATTTTTCTTGTAAACATGAAGTTCATGAAAATCCTTCATTGCGACTTACTTTTGTGCTTTTCCGCACTAGTGCGGAGAAGTACTTTTCCGAACTAGTGCGGAAAAGTGACTTTTTCAAAACTATAATGCACGCGAGTTGAAAAATATGTTTAGTTTAAGGAAATTAAGTGGCGTCCCATTTTTAAAATAAGTATTTAGGCATGACCGTCTATAGCGTGCTGGTGCGTTTCACTGTAGTCTGTCTAAAACCCGTCGAATTCGACTGGGTAGTGGTACGACGTCTCATTACAGCAGAAGTCTCAATTAAAGTGTCTGAAAATTATGGCTTTGCGTTTTAAATATATAGATTAAGAACAAAGCTTTTATTTTAAGTGTAGATGTTTCATGAATTTCACAAAAGAATACAATAGGTAGCATATTTTGCGCTACCCTGTACATTTATTCATATTTCCAAAGTGAACTCCAGTGGTCAGAAAGGGGCGTTCCGGGGTTAGAGGTAAAGAATTACATGTGTTTTTGTCACATAATAGATAGTATATCTTTTCGGGGCGTCGACATCGTTTGTCATCAACTTTGTGTCAGTTCTGTCTCTATGAATTACTACTCCTTATTCTCGTCGCTGATATACTTGGAGCAGTTTCTGTTTGGACATTACGATTATTTATGTCTGTAATTTATTGGAGCTAGATGAAGCTTCAATTTCTTACGTTCGTAAGAGTGTAATTCCTTTATCAAGGGCGTAGGGGTGGCCAATATCTTGTTTTTTTAAAGAAATTTCATGAGTGAAATTTCAGTAATTTTGTTTATTTATCGGACACCATACTGATTTTGATGATTTTTGGATCTTTCCGGGGCTCTGATTACGAATATGAAAAAATTTTAGCGGCAACTTTTCGTTCTCGAGATATTCATCAGAGTTGAAAAGTCTAATTTACCATATTCTCCTTTGTTTTTGCACGAAATTCTTGAGTTAACCGCGAAATTGGCACTAGATATTGTGACGTGGAATTTTGTAATACATACAGGGTCACTTTACGTCACTGGGGCAATGTACCATATGGAACTATCTTCTTGGGACAATGAGACCGGTGGACCATCAAAACTAACTTTGCATTTTTTAAAACCAACTTAACTTATTTGACTAACTAAATTTAGTACGGGCATACCCCCACTAGGGGTAGCCCGTACGGGGTTAACTAAAACTTTACTTAACTTCCCTAACTACTTCTTATCTAATCCAATGTCTCTCTAATTTCTTTCTCTCCCTCTTTAAATATTAAATTTTACAGTGTTTGTTTTGCATTTGTACGCGACCCAGTTTGTTTAATGTTTTTATTTTATTATTATAAGAGTGACCTAGAAAATTGTTTAATGTATACCTTAAAAACCTTGACACCTCACGTATAACTTTATTTAGCAAAATTCCCAATGTTAAGTAACCCAAGTAAAATGTATACTTATTTTAAAATTCCCAAAAATGTATATTTTTAAAATTCCCAAAATGTATACGTTTTTATACTAGGTGTTCACAATATTTGATTTTCACATTTTAAACATCCATTTTTTTGTGTATTTTACTTCTTTTTCCACAAAATTGCAAAACTTCTCTTTATTCATTTTAATGGCGGCTTCATGGCTACTGCGATTAAAAATGAATTTTTACTTTTATGAAAAAAAAGGGATAAAATAAATGGAAAAATTGTTGATAAAGATAATTTGAAAAAAGTAATTTTGTGGTTCGCCACCCCACAAAACATATCTAACTTGGCAACAGGCTAGCATTAAAGCAAGAAACTACTACAATTAAACAATTTCATAAGCCAGAGACTCTTTCGATAATCGCATAAAAACAAAGTTCTTTCTTGCTCAAAAACATAAGTAGTAATTTTTTACCAGGGCTTTTCCACCACTAACTTTGGAAAATAAAATTATTTCTACCGATAGAGGAAAGACAGAACTATTTGCTAAACAATTTACTGCCCATACAACCCTTGACCCTCCCGTAAATCATCCAATTTCAGCTATTGTCCCAGTTCCTCATAAAATGCCCGATATTATTTTTAAGGTAAAACACATTAAGCGTATCCTTTCTTCCCTTAACACCAAGAAATCGTCTGGGCTGGATGGCATACCAGCAGTCGTTTAAAAAAACAGCTCCAGAACTAGCACCCATTTTAGCTGGGCTCTTTCGAATTTTTTACGACACAGGTATTTTTCCGAAGAGCTGGAAAGCCGCACGTGTTCAATCTATTCCCCAGAAAGGATCTAAATCTCTTCCATCTAACTATAGACAAAATTCACTTTTCTTAGGTCTTTGTAAAGTAATGGAGACATTCATTAATTTACAAATCCTTAAGTTTTTAGAAAAACAAAACATTTTGCATGACAGGCAGTACGGATTTCCCCACAAAAGATCTACAGCAGATCTTCTTTCCTTTATATCACATAGCTGGACCAATTGAGTTTCTAGGTGAGTCCCAGATCGTTGCTGTTGATATATCCAAAGCTTTTGACCAGGTCTGGCATGCCACGCTCCTTAACAGACTTTCCCTCCTATGGTCTCTAAAAAAGTAGAGTGCTTATATTTTTAAAACCTTTAGCTTAATTGCAGATAAATCCGTTTTTTTTTTTTTTTTGAAACGAGGTTAAATGAAGTATTTTGGCTCATAACAGTTTTGTCGACATCTATTTGCCCAAAATTGGCAACCCTAGAGAGAACACATTAATTAGTTTTTATTACTTAAAAAGTGTGCAAGTTTATCTACAGTGTAGAAACCCAATTATCGCAGTTGATGGACCGTCTTGCGTGTGTTTCTTAATCTGAATAAACAACAAAAGTGGCTCAAAACGGTAAACATCAACCATCAACCACTGTAAACATAGCAATTAAAGCTATTTTATTGAATTAATTAATAAATGCTAATTTATTAATGCGAATGGCGTCCAAGTATTTCAAGAACTCACCAATTGGATCAAGCTTGCCAAACTACACCTTCTTTAATGAAATACCTGCAGAACCTCTCCTTATAGGTCAGCAAATCTAAATTACTTTTTAATATGTACAGTCGGTACAGAATATCCGCTGATAGTAATCAACTTCTCTAAGTTAAGGCCTCAAAGACTTCCTTCTCTTGCCCATCGTCGAGCTGTGGGAGATCTATCGCTCTTCTATGGATACTTTTACGGCTTCTGCTCCGACGAATTATCCAGTATAGTCCCTCCTCTTGCAGCTCCCAACAGAGAAACTCGTGGTGCCGCGGGTATGCATCCCTATACGGTTCAATTGGACAGGCCCCGAACTTCCTATTTCGTTCGTTCTTTTATCCCTAGAGTTTCTAGACTGTGGAACCTATTGCCAGCGGAGGTCTTTCCTTCCCCCAAATCTTCAAGTTTTTAAGTCCCGTGTTAACAAACTTCCTCTTACCCTGCTTAAGACACCCACGGTACGTTAGTATTTAGGCTTTCAGGCTTCGTGGATTGTCCAAAGATAAAGCTGTGGGAGATCTATCGCTCTTCTATGGATACTTTTACGGCTTCTGCTCCGACGAATTATCCAGTATAGTCCCTCCTCTTGCAGCTCCCAACAGAGAAACTCGTGGTGCCGCGGGTATGCATCCCTATACGGTTCAATTGGACAGGCCCCGTACTTCCTATTTCGTTCGTTCTTTTATCCCTAGAGTCTCTAGACTGTGGAACCTACTGCCAGCGGAGGTCTTTCCTTCCCCCCCAAATCTTCAAGTTTTTAAGTCCCGTGTTAACAAACTTCCTCTTACCCTGCTTAAGACACCCACGGTACGTTAGTATTTAGGCTTTCAGCCTTCGTGGATTGTCCAAAGATAAAAAAATTATGATTTTAGCCGTGGGGGGCGGCATTTTTCTTAAAGCTTTAAACGCGCTAACCAGAACTAACCAAAACAGTGACCACAATTTCTCGAAAACTACTTTACCGATTGGTCTCAAATTTGGGCACAAGCTTCTTAGATATATTTCTTAGTAATTAATCGAAAGTTTTTCTTTGCGATAAATATTTTTTTTAATAAATATTTTAAGGCTTTAATTTGGGGTCTGAAATCGATTTTTGTCCTATACTCAATATTCTCAACTGAATGACCGTGTTGCCAAATTGTGTTTCTTAATCGGAATAAACAAAAATGGATAAAAACGGTAAACATTAACAATCAACCACAGTAAAGGTATTGTACACATGTACACTTTTTAGCCGCAATCTTTATAGCGGAATAATAAATAAACTTTGTGTTTACAGAAGCATAAAGTTTATTTATTATCCCGCTATAAAAAGCTGTGCCACAAAAGTGTACATGTGTGCTAGTAGCTTAAATAACTACCAACTAAAGCTATTTTATCTAATTAATTCATCAATGCTAATTTATTGCGAATGGCCTCCAAGTATTTCAAGAACTCACCGATTGGATCAAGCTTGCCAAACTACGCCTTCTTTAATGAAATACCTGCAGAACCTCTCCTTATAGGTCAGCAAATCTAAATTACTTTTCAATATGTATTACAATCAGTACAGAATATCCGCTGATACTAATCAATGTCTCTAGAGTTAATTATGATTTTAGCCGTCGAGGGCGGCATTTTTCTTAAAGCTTCAAACGCGTTTTTCTCAAAACAGTGACCACGATTTCTCGAAAACTACTTAACCGATTGGTCTCAAATTTGGACACAAGCTTCTTAGATATATTTTAGCAATTAATCGAAAGTTTTTCTTTTGCGATAAATAATATTTTTTAAATAAATATTTTAATGCCTTAATTTGGGGCCTGAAATCGATTTTGTCGTATACTCAATATTCTCAACTGAATGGACCGTGTTGCCAAATTGCGTTTCTTAATCTGGAATAAACAAAAATGGATAAAAACGGTAAAAATTAACAATCAACCACAGTAGCAGGTACCACACATGTACACTTTTGTGCCGGTATTTTATATAGGAATAATAAATAAACTTTGTGTTTACACAAGCATAAAGTTTATTTATTATCCCGCTATACAAAGTTGCGCCACAAAAGTGTATGTGTAGCTAGGTAGCTTAAATAACTACCAATTAAAGCTATTTTATCTAATTAATTCATCAATGGTAATTTATTGCGAATGGCCTCTAAGTATTTCAAGAACTCACCGATTGGATCTGAATGTCTTGCCAAACTACGCCTTCTTTAATGAAATACCTGCAGAACCTCCCTTATAGATCGGCAAATCTAAATTACTTTTTAATATGTACAATCGGTACAGAATATCCGCTGATAATAGTAATTAACCTCTCTAAGTTAAGGCCTCAAAGACTTCCTTCTCTTGCCCATCGTGGAGCTGTGGGAGATCTATCAGCTCTTATATGAGATACTTTACAGGCTGGCTTGCTCCGACGAGATTATCCAGTATAGCGTCCCCACTCACTGCAGCTCCCAACAGAGAAACTCGTGGTGCCGCGGGATGCATCCCTATGCGGTTCAATTGGACAGGCCCCGAACTTCCTATTTCGTCCGTTCTTTTATCCCTAAGAGTCTCTAGACTGTGGAACCTACTGCCAGCGGAGGTCTTTTCCTTTCCCCCTGTAATCTTCAAGTTTTTAAGTCCCGTGTTAACAAACTGCCTCTTACCCATAGCTTAAGACACCCACGGTACGTTAGTATTTAGGCTTTCAGCCTTCGTTGGATTGTCCAAAGATAAAAAAATATGAGTTTAGCGCGGGGGCGGCATTTTTGCTTAAAGCTTTGAAACGCGCTAACCAGAACTAACCAAAACAGTGACCACAATTTCTCGAAGTAATTAACCTCTCTAAGTTAAGGCCTCAAAGACTTCCTTCTCTTGCCCATCGTCGAGCTGTGGGAGATCTATCGCTCTTATATAGATACTTTTACGGCTTCTGCTCCGACGAATTATCCAGTATAGTCCCCCTCTTGCAGCTCCCAACAGAGAAACTCGTGGTGCCGCGGGATGCATCCCTATACGGTTCAATTGGACAGGCCCCGAACTTCCTATTTCGTCCGTTCTTTTATCCCTAGAGTCTCTAGACTGTGGAACCTACTGCCAGCGGAGGTCTTTCCTTTCCCCCAAATCTTCAAGTTTTTAAGTCCCGTGTTAACAAACTTCCTCTTACCCTGCTTAAGACACCCACGGTACGTTAGTATTTAGGCTTTCAGCCTTCGTGGATTGTCCAAAGATAAAAAAAATATGATTTTAGCCGTGGGGGCGGCATTTTTCTTAAAGCTTTAAACGCGCTAACCAGAACTAACCAAAACAGTGACCACAATTTCTCGAAAACTACTTTACCGATTGGTCTCAAATTTGGGCACAAGCTTCTTAGATATATTTCTTAGTAATTAATCGAAGGTTTTTCTTTTGCGATAAATATTTTTTTAATAAATATTTTAAGGCCTTAATTTGGGGTCTGAAATCGATTTTTGTCCTATACTCAATATTCTCAACTGAATGACCGTGTTGCCAAATTGTGTTTCTTAATCGGAATAAACAAAAATGGATAAAAACGGTAAACATGAACCATCAACCACAGTAAAGGTACTTGACACATGAACACTTTTGTGCCGCAACTTTTATAGCGGAATAATAAATAAACTTTGTTTTTACACAAGCATACAGTTTATTTATTATCCCGCTATAAAAGTTGTGCCACAAAAGTGTACATGTGTGATAGTAGCTTAAATAACTACCAATTAAAGCTATTTTATCTAATTAATTCATCAATGCTAATTTATTGCGAATGGCTTCCAAGTATTTCAAGAACTCACCGATTGGATCAAGCTTGCCAAACTACGCCTTCTTTAATGAAATACCTGCAGAACCTCTCCTTATAGGTCGGCAAATCTAAATTACTTTTTAAAATGTACAATCGGTACAGAATATCCGCTGATAGTAATCAACCTCTCTAAGTTAAGGCCTCAAAGACTTCCTTCTCTTGCCCATCGTCGAGCTGTGGGAGATCTATCGCTCTTATATAGATACTTTTACAGCTTCTGCTCCGACGAATTATCCAGTATAGTCCCTCCTCTTGCAGCTCCCAACAGAGAAACTCGTGGTGCCGCGGGTATGCATCCCTATACGGTTCAATTGGACAGGCCCCGAACTTCCTATTTCGTTCGTTCTTTTATCCCTAGAGTCTCTAGACTGTGGAACCTACTGCCAGCGGAGGTCTTTCCTTCCCCCAAATCTTCAAGTTTTTAAGTCCCGTGTTAACAAACTTCCTCTTACCCTGCTTAAGACACCCACTGTACGTTAGTATTTAGGCTTTCAGCCTTCGTGGATTGTCCAAAGATAAAAAAATATGATTTTAGCCGTGGGGGCGGCATTTTTCTTAAAGCTTTAAACGCGCTAACCAGAACTAACCAAAATAGTGACCACAATTTCTCGAAAACTACTTTACCGATTGGTCTCAAATTTGGACACAAGCTTCTTAGATATATTTCTTAGTAATTAATCGAAGGTTTTTCTTTTGCGATAAATATTTTTTTTAAATAAATATTTTAAGGCCAATTTGAAACCTGAAATCGATTTTTGTGGTATACTCAATATTCTCAACTGAATGACCGTGTTGCCAAATTGCGTTTCTTAATCTGAATAAACAAAAATGGATACAAACGGTAAACATTAACCATCAACCACAGTGAAGGTACTTGACACATGTACACTTTTGTGCCGCAACTTTTATAGCGGAATAATAAATAAACTTTGTGTTTACACAAGCATAAAGTTTATTTATTATCCCGCTATAAAAAGTTGTGCCACAAAAGTGTACATGTGTGATAGTAGCTTAAATAACTACCAATTAAAGCTATTTTATCTAATTAATTCATCAATGGTAATTTATTGCGAATGGCTTCCAAGTATTTCAAGAACTCACCGATTGGATCAAGCTTGCCAAACTACGCCTTCTTTAAAGAAATACCTGCAGAACCTCTCCTTATAGGTCAGCAAATCTAAATTACTTTTCAATATGTACAATCAGTACAGAATATCCGCTGATACTAATCAATGTCTCTAGAGTTAATTATGATTTTAGCCGTAGGAGGCGGCATTTTGAAAGGAGCGTTCATTTCATTTCAATTACAAGGAGATATGTGGCTGTTATTCCCATGTCGGTAGGTGGGACCGCATTTGAATGTTAACGAGGCCGAAATCTGTCTAAAGCACCGCTTCCGTTGTCTCGGCGACAAATAACTCTTTTGCAGAAGTGTTACAAGACGACAGCTTTGATTGTTTTATTGGGCCTTTCTAAGCGATTTATGAGGTAACAGTATTAAAACGTGCTTGAAAGATATGAACAAGTCTATTGAAAAGTGCTGTGTTATGAAAGCATTAAAAATACAATAGATTCATGAGTTTCAAAGGAATTATGCATCATATACACACCAAAAATAAAATTTTTGCGAATAGAATATGGATTTTCTTGAAAATTTATTTTTAACTTAAAACAAATTTTCGTAAGGGAAAACAATATTCTTGCTTCAAGAAATTACATTATTTTCATATTAAATAATATTATTCTTACTATGTATTCTTCGAACAATTATATATTTTTAAAATAAGACACCATTTGTCTAAAATTAAGAATATTATTATTAGAGATATTTCAGAAAACCTATTCTTACAGGAAAACTTAAATTTCTTTAGCCAAGAAAAAGTAATATTTTTATTCTCTACTTAACACATAATTTTACTTTGGAACAAAATTCTTGTTGATTATGATATTATTTTTGTTAAAGAAAATGGCTTTTTTAAAAGAAAACTAAATAAATAATAGTTTAAAAAACTAAAAAAACACGCTTTTATATGCAACCGAACTAAAAATTAAAAATAATTTTTCATTACAAAGAGTTTGTCACTTCAGAGTAAAAAGCGTGGGGTGCATTTTACTATTTTTTCATAACTTTTCCCTCATAGATATTTGCAAATAGAATAATTATAACATTTAATATATTAAGCACCCCACGCTTTTATTCTGAAGTGACAAACTCTTTGTAATGAAAAATTATTTTCCAATTTTTAAGTTCGGTTGCATATAAAAGCGTGTTTTTTAGTTTTTTAAACTATTATTTATTTTTCATTTTTTAGTTCGATATATCAATTAGTTTTCTGCGGTCATGTGATATTGAAATGTTTTACGAACTATTTATGTATGTATGCATGTAAGACTGAAACTGCACGCATGCGCAGATCACTCGCCTAGCTCTAGCTCGCTTACTCTTTCACAGAGGATCTGTAAAGGAATTTATTTATCCTGGCGGTCCTAATCAGGATAACGGAATACTGTTTTTAAATTATTGCATTGTCATCGGTCCTTGATACGTGTGCAAAGTTTCAAAGAAATTGAATCGCTGGGAGTTGGTAAAAATTAGGCTCAAAGATTCCGTTACATAGATAGATAGATAGATAGATAGATACAACCCAAGCTAATAAAAGCGTGTGTACAAATATATTTATTTTACAGTAAAAACAATTTATATTTATTTCTTTCATTTAAGAAAATATACGTTTTGTATTATTAAACCAAAATATTATATTCTTGGTTACCATAATTAGGTATCAAAGGTATTTTCCTTATTCACGTTGCCCAGGGAGGTGCGTATCGGCGAACCAGGAAACAAAAAACGCTTCCTTCCACACTCCAAGATTATAAGAAGTAAAAAAAAAATTGTACTAAGGGAGATTAAGAAAGGTTAACTAATTTTTTTTTATCTTTTTGACATCCTACGAAGGTCTATGCATAAATACCAGAGTACCGTGGGTGTCGGGTTATTAGATGTTTAACCCATCGTTCCGCCCTGTTCCGTCAACGTTGTCCAAGCACTGAAACATGCAGTTGCATTTCACAGCACCTTTTAGACAACGCGGTAGTGCCACCACGGTCGTTATTTTTAAATAACTACTACTTAAATATGTTTCCCCGCTGGGAATCGAACCGCCGACCTCTGGCTTCGAAGATCAAAGCTCTGTCCACTAGGCCACGGGGAGACAAAAAGTAAGATGGCTGCAGGCCGAGGAAAATTTTGAGGAAAACGTTGGCACCACCATGGTCCAAGTGCTGGAAAATAACGAACACCACATAAATGGTAATAAACTTGACATAAAGGAGGTGTGGGCTCCGAAGAAACCAACGAAGTTAGATTAGTGCAATCCTGCTTGTAGAAATGGAAACAACGCGTCGCCCCTCAGGCGCGTTATACTACCGGATTTGGATTGTAAATAGTAAGTCAGACGATTTTTTTAAAGCTTTTGTTCTAAAAAAATGTTGTTTTTTTTAATTATTTTTAGTTAGTTAACCTCAATTTTTACTGAAAATCATAATCAATAAAAAATATTTTTGTTATACACTTTTAAGTACTTTTTGCTATTTAATTAGGTAGTCTCAAAAATTTTATTTTTAAAAGTCTTGATTTTGCAGTTATGAACGACCATGTACATTACGATTGATGCGTGCTAAGGTATGTACCTACGGATCCGTTGGTTTGACAAAAAATGCTTAGTATTAAATTTGTAAAGAATTTTGTCTTCTACAACTTTTGTAATAATTATAAATGCAATTAAAAGTAAAGGAAACGAGATATTCGCAAAAACTGATTTTTTGACATTCGACCTGTCATATTTCGAGTTCCTTACACAATATCATAAGGGATTTTTAGGAGAGTATTTTTTGTATTAAAATAAAGGTATGTACAGATATTCAGCTTATTCCGTGAGATTCCGAGATTGACCTTTTAATTTGACTAAGATAACTGGGGTAGTGGACATACTGTATATGAAAGGGTTGCAGCAAAACCCCGATTTTAGGTGATTCGAGGTTGGGGATGGGAGGAAGGGCATATCGATACCTTAATTGTAAAACTACCTAACTCCAGTTTTAATAAAAACTGTGATGCCATCTTCAGTCTTATAAAAAGATGGCATCATAATCACATTTTTATTAATTAAATAACTTTATTGCCGCATTTATGGGGAGGCTAAGTCTTCCTTGCCACCTCTGACGAGCCGCCAGTGCCCAATTTTTTTATTTAAAGTTGAAGAACTTGCAACCTAATAATAATTAAAAAGTATAGTGTAAACGATTGTTCTAATAATATTATAAACAGTATTTCTCCGGTCCTAATGTTGATACTTATCTCATTTAATAACATAAAATGTTCCTTGTGACGTCAGCATAATCATTACCAATATGGCGGAATGACGCGACCCGCCTTATAGATTGACTCTGGGTTATTGACAAGATAAAGTTTCTTTCTTTTCAGGGCATATAAAAAAGTGATTTTTATTTGGTGTCTCTTAAAACAATTTTTTGGTGTTAATGCCCTGCTCCTTACATTTAACAATAAGTATTTTTAGATTATTTAAAAACAAATAATATAATTACATAATGATCATTACTTCATACAATGACCACCTATACCGACAAAGCCTCGATGTGACGGAATGCAAGTCCAAATGTGCATTACCAATTATTGTCATTGTTAATTGTCTAGTCAAGAGTCATAGTTAAATGCAGTACCGCTGGTACCGCTTTTAATCACACAATGGAAAATGATTCATTATCGGTTCCTTTAAGAAACATTTTACATTTAAAATCTAATTAATATTCGAATCGGCGGAAAAGCAATATTTTTGTCGGCATTATATCTTTTGAATGAAATTGTTCAAAAGTTTATTATATGAATAGATTTATGATTATCGAGAATAAGCGCACATAAAAATGCGTATGTGCGTGTGAAGTAGTTGAAATGACAACAAAGAAAGTACCTACGCGATAATCGTTTCTCGAAATCGTGAGTCATTTTATAATTTTTTTCTGTTGGTTGGAATATTAAGGAATTATTAAAAGCATTAAAGTACTTTAAAAAAATACAATCCTTTATAATTTTAGATGGTAGGTACAGGCAAAGTCGATTGATGAGATAAGGTCACGACATTCGCCATATTGGCTAGCGCGGCTGTGACGTCAAGTCGGGCCATTTTCCGCCATGTTTGATTTTAGGCAGATCAGTGGCGTAGAACTAAGGAGAAAACAAAAAGAACTGTATGTTGTAAACAAAATTTATTGGATTATTTTAATAGGCATAACTTAAAACAAAAACATAAATGTGGTTTAAATGTTGAAAATTAAAAATTATCAAAGCGACGACAGGACCATGAGGTACCTGGCAGAGCAATACATTTTCCATGGTTCCGTAAGTCAAAAACCATTTTTAAAACTTTGTATACAGGGTGTCCGCTAATGAATGGTACACAGAAAAACCACAGATTCCTTATGCCAAAATATTAAGATTTAACCAAACATACCTAATATCCAAAAGTTTATAATAAGGAAGATAGGGGGTGTCATAGTAAAAAGAAAAAGTAAATTTATTTCGATAATTGTTCCCCCTTTTTAAATACCTTAATAAAACGGTATCTAGGGGTTTTTAAACATTAGCTTTTTAGATCGAATATTAATTTTTGTGTGTAGACTAGAGGGCGATGGGTACACAATTTATAATTCTCTAAAACTACCCAATTTTTTTGTTACTACTCTGTATGTATGTAAACTAGTAAGCTTCTCTATGCTTTCTGCACAAAAAAGGTAAACTTAGTAAGAATCGGTCTTTACAACCGTTTTTAAGGTATTCACGTTCAGTGCACCCGAAAGTTTGTACCTTCAATAACATCGTATTAGCTATAATTACAACTGCTCAGATATAAATAGCTGATAGCTATATAAAAACTCCTGGATACCGAGTTTTTAAAATGTTTAAAACATATCAGAAATTATCGAAATGCATGAATAAAAATATTTATATCCCTTTAACACCCCGTATCTTCCGTATCATTAACTTTTGGATATAGGTATTTTTGTTTAAATCCTAAATGGGTATTTTCGTATAAGAAATCTGTGGTTTTTCTGTGTACCATTATTTAGCGGACACTTATCTGTGCAAAATATACAACCAAAATGAAAATGGCAAATTTCCAGTTTTTACCAAACAAAGCTTCGACAAGGCACGACTCTGTCATCAGCTGATAATGCTACCAACTTTGAACAGAACTACCAACCAAAATCGTAATTCTCACACCCTCACGTCCCTGACAAAAGCTATCATCGGTCTTGGTTATGTCTAAACCCCTTCTCATAAAGAAACTCTGGGTACAGGGTTTTCATTTATATTTTGCCACCCACCTTTAACTATAACCAAAAAGGATAGAAAAACAACGTTCTGTATAAAAGTTACGTACTTTTTCATCTATTATCTTTTAAGCATTTTAATTGGACACCCTGTATATTATGCTACCATTATAGAGGTCTTTTAAAAAGGTTTTAAAAAATACCACATCTTATATATTAAATTTGTGTATCCATTTTTAATATTTTTCGATATATTATGACCACTTAAATCTGAAAAATAGGAGAAATATTTTCCATTACAACTTTGTACAGGGTGGCGTTGACCTTGCAGGGTATAGACGAAAACTAAAAGAGATAGAACAAATCTGATTGCGCAATCTTGATTTCAATTTTTGCAACAAATTCAATGGTAAAAGCAAATCATGGCCAACTTGATTCGTATTGGAGATACAGAGTGTTTTTCACATTTTGTCAATTAGGCCAGGCACTTGTAACTCTCCTAATATTAGAGATAGAGAAAAAATGTAAAAGAAAAGTTTTAGGAATTTTAGGTAGAACTCAGTGGCGTACCTACATTTTTTCCATTGAGTTTTGTATAGAAGTTATAACACAAAGTTGGTATTAGTAATAGTAAGGTATTCTTAAAAGCTGAAAAATACCGCATTTAATATATTTAATTTTTAATAGTTTCGGAAATATATCCATCGTCCGGAATTCGATAAAACAATAGCATTTTAAAAATAAAACACTCTGTATATTTTATATATATATATATATATATATATATATATATATATATATATATATATATATATATATATATATATATATATATATATATATATATATATAGATATATTACACGACCTTACCAAGCCCAAAACGCTATTTCGCACATCTGCTACGAAGCCCGACCCCTACTTTACGAAGCCCGTTTCGGGCTTCCTAAAATTTTCCATGTATCCTAAATAAAATTGATACAAGCGACATCTTTTGAAAGCCCTAGTATTTTTTTTTCGTATATATACAGGGGAAGCTACATTGTAGAAAATTTTGGGAGACCCTCTGTCAGTAGGTGGCGCGGTATGTATCATTTTATGAATATCAGGCGGGCTTCATATTACCGTTTTTTATATCAAAATATACACTTTTAGTTATTACAATCTGCCGCCAGAGGGCAAACTAGTTTAAACGTATATACTCTTTTGGCCCCAGGAAGTGCAGATACCTGATCGATTATACGAATCCCACCCATTTGGCAACTCTGCGGCCGCTTTATTCTTTGAGTTTTGATCAATTTGGTAAGTTTAAAGAATATTTTAGATAATCAGAACTACCAAAATGGATGATTTAAAATTTTAATAAAGTGAGCCGGAACTTCGTGGATATTTAAATCCATGTTTAAAGAAAGTAAAATTAAAATATTTACTATATTTTTTTATAAATAAATCGTAGGTATAGCATAAAATTTGATTTTACTTTCTTCACCCACAGTTTCCTTACTAATATTAATGACATTGTTTTGCCGTTCTTAATTTTTATTTTAGTTATTTTTAGCGCAAAATTAGATACTTACGGAACCGTCCGTCATCGGGAGGCCACAACAATTTGTTTTTAAATATTTCCGAGCTGATAACTTAGAATTAGCATAATTTTAAGTTTACAACTTAAATTAGATAAATTTTACTGGGAACCTTTAAATTATATGGTCTATGTACAAGAATTAATAAAAATGTTTAGAATTAACAAAAATGTACAGGGTGTCCCATTTTGGGTACTTTTGCGCCAGGGTATCTCCGTTATTTTTAAAGTTAGCGTGATGCGGTTTTTGCGGTAGTTTGCTACTTTTTCGTGATACATTTAATGCCGTAAACAGATTTGAGATACCTTTTTTGTTTCTGAGATACAGGGCAAAAATTAAAATATTCACTTTTTGAGGGCTTGCTCTATCTGACGAACCATATTAGTTAGAAAAATTTAAAAACTGCTATGAATAGATAATTTTGCCCAAAATTGAGTGGCGTAGTCAAGAATTTTATTAAATGCATTGGTTAGGAGATATGACCCAAACTTACATTTTTTTAAATGAAACACCCTGTTTATTATGGTCGTAAAAATTGTCCAGTTTATTACCTTTTTAAAGACGTATCACACTTAGATATCATGCAAACATTTCTGGTACTTTCCATAAGAATTGCATAAGAGGAAAAGAGAAAGGTATATCTCTCTTGCTCACATGGCAATCTTATGGGTAGTACCAGAACTACCAACTTGATACGCAAGTGTGATACATTGTTGGAAAGGTAATAAAAAGGATACTTTTTTACAACCATAATATACAGAGTGTTCCATTTAAAATAATGCAAGTTTGGGTCATATCTCCTAAATAGTGCATTAAATAAAACTTTTGACTACGGCACTGCACTTTGTGTAAAATTATCTATTCATGGCAGTTTTTACATTTTTCCTAACTTATCTGATTCGTGTGATAGAGCAAGTCCTCAAAAAGTGAAAATTTTCATTTTCACCCTGTATCTCAGAAGCAAAAAAGATATCTCAATTCTGTTTGCGGCATTAAATGTGTCACAAAAAAGTAGCAAACTGTCGCGAAAACCGCACCACGCTAACGTTAAAAATAACGGAGATACCCCGCAAAAGTACCCAAAATGGGACACCCTGTACATATTTGTTTTATACCACCGGTACAAAATCGCACTGGTCGCTCGCACAGATACACAAAAATAAGCACACAAAATTTGTTACTTCTTTTCTTTTGAAGCAATCAGCTTTGTTTTGAATTTGTTTCGATTCAAAACAAAACTGATTATTGGTACTTCCAAATTTAAATGTTCTAGCAAAATTCTTTTGGACAAGAGTAAAGTACTATCTGCGAGAGCGATGAAGGTAATTTGGTACCGATCAGGTAAGAAATGTTGATTTGTAGTACTTGTACCAAGTTTAAAGATTCCAATGAGATCACCTACTAAATCCAAGTTGTAAATCTTAATTATTATACTAATTTCGAGCATTCTTAATGGAATGCAATGTAATTTATATTTTTGGTATTGTAAAGGATGTCCCAAAAAAAACAATAATTGTTCTATACAAAGTTTTATTTAGAATATAATAGGTAAATGGTAAAAAAATCAAAGCTCTCCATTGAAATACTTGATTATGCAACTTAAAATAATCATGACAAATTGAATATATTTTTTTGCTTATTACCCTGCAAATGTTAAAATTTATTTAAAAAGTGGTATAACTTAAAAACCTAAATTAAAGTAAAAACCTAATTCAAAAATAATACTGAAAACACTTAGACTACACTTATAAGACAGTCTTTGTCAGCAGTTATAATTTAACGTTTAGCCACTTTTCGATATACAGGGTGATTCAAAAGTAAGCGGCATCCTTTCGGGGGCATAATCCTTACATAAAAATAAGACAAAGAGTTCCAAATATCTTGTGTCGGAAAACGCTTCTTGTCTAAGATACATGGTTTTAAAAGTAAAAATGCCATATTTTGATTGTGCTAAAAAACGTTAAGCCACTGCTTTTTTCCAAAATAAAAATAACTTTTGTAATCTTCAGTTAGTTTCTAACCAAAATGATTTTTTACTTTTTCCTATGCGACGAACGGTTTTGGAGTAAAAAAATAAAAATCATTTATGAGTATCTTTTGGATCCAAGCAAATGCATATTTTTTATATCTATTTTTTACTCCAAAACGGTTAGTAGCACAAAAAAAAGCAAATAGTCATTTTCGTTAGAGGCTAACGAAAATGACTATTTTATTTTTTTGTGTTAGAAGCTAACTGGATATTACGAAAATATGTTTTATTAAAAAAAATCCTTTCGTTTTTTTAGTCTAATCAGAATTAGGCATTTTTCACTTTAAACACCCTGTATCTCAGAAACAAAGCGTTTGCGGGCCCATGTTAGTAAAAACATTTTGTCTTATTTTT